>DF360210.1:50564-64536 GCA_000787875.1 Solanum virginianum | reverse complement strand
GCATCCATTTTTTGACTTTGAATGTTCAACAATGGCAACAACTATTTTATATAGTTGCCATTGTTGAATAAGCAGTCAACAATGGCTGGATATCTTCAAAACGAGGAGTATGCTAAGCAGAAACAACCAACAGTGATTCCTACCTAGATTCCTAAAGAAATTAAAGAGCGATCATCAGAAAATAAAGGCTAGCGACTCAATTCTACCACAATAAAGTAATACGAATGCCAAACCCAAAG
Source organism: Solanum virginianum (assembly GCA_000787875.1). NCBI lineage: Eukaryota > Viridiplantae > Streptophyta > Magnoliopsida > Solanales > Solanaceae > Solanum > Solanum virginianum. The sequence continues at coordinate 64,297 of DF360210.1, read as the reverse complement.
AGACGCAGCATGATGAAGAGGTGTTTACACTAGTGATGGCTAGAAGAAAACAGGCAGAAAAGGGAAACAATAATTACCAAGTAGCAGTGCCAGGAAGAGTTATGCACAAGCCACTTCTTCGACAATGAAAAATGATTTTGCAATCCTTCAACCTATAGATGTTGTGGCAGCAATCTCAAGACTTCCAGATGAAGAAGGTGGCACCTCCTATTAATGAATAGATATGTTGGCTAGTATGGAATATAAGGGGAACAAATTAAAGGTACAAGTAAAAGGAGTTGGGTAGATATATAAAAGAAAATCACATAAAGCTAGCAGGCTTAATAGAAACTAGAGTTAAGTTGAATAAGGCTGATGCTATAGCTCAACGAATAACACCTGACTAGAAGCTGGTATACAACTATACTAAGGCTGTGAATGGGAGAATCTGGTTATTATGGGATGAAAATGTCTATCAAGTGAAGGAATTTGCTCAAGGTGCTCAATTCATACATTGTGAAGTAACTAGCAGAGACAAGAGGATGGATTGTTTTATGATAGTGGTGTATGGATATAATACAATAGAATTGAGGAAAAATCTTATGGGATGAGTTAAGAATGTTGGCAATTCAATGCAATAAACCTTGTATTGTATGGGGAGATTTCAATGCCCTCTTGCAAAATCAAGATAGGTTGAATGGTGCAGCAGTAACAAATACGAAAAACAAGGACTTTGCTGACTGTATTCATGATCTATCGTTGAATGAGATGGTATGGAAGGTAGAATATTATACGTTGTCCAATAGGCAGTTAGGATCAAATAGGATTTGTAGCAGGTTTGATAGGGCTTTGGGAAATGATGAGTGGATGCTACAATATGGTCATCTGGTTATGGAGTACAGACTGCCATACATTTCAGAGCACTCACCCATGATTATGGATTTTTTTGAGTTAGTGTGCTCCTAGTCTAATGAAAGATCTGGTCCATCAAAGTACAGCAAGCTAAAACTTGAAGAAAGTAAATGACAGAAAATTTTATGTGGAAAAACTTTTTGCTTAAGGGAGGAACAATCATGACCTGTCACTACATGATTTACCCAACCAAATCCACTTAAGAGCAAAGTAAAGAAATATAAAGCACCAGCTATTTCTTTACTTTCCCTTGGAAAATAGTTTGTACTACAAGCACAAGCAAAGAGACCCAAAACACCTATTCTAATTTAAACCCACAACCCTTATGCAGTTAGACTAAAACATACTACGCCTTTAGACTACTACACTATCTACAAGGCATACAAAGCTCAAAACAATCAACAATCACACTGATCACGTACCTTTATAACTTAGGTGTGATCTTACACTTTGGAACACGATACAACACTATCAAACTAGAGAACTATAGAAATCTTTTATCAGGTCCCTCGTTTGGAGCAGCTGTATCTTTATGCACAAGGAGCGAAGGAAGAACTTTTTCAGTAGAAGAATATTCAATCTTAGTAATGCGTGAAAAACTTATGTTTATTCCTTGGAAAAGCTCTTTTTATACTAGTGTGGATACACTTCATGGACCACTGGTCCTTCAGTACAAAGCTGAGATAATTCACCAACCATAGTAGCTTTACAATCTGTTTTCCATAACTCGCTTCAGTAAAATAGCCTGATGGTCTGCCTGTTCCTTGACTTAGTTTGTTAATCATCAAAATATTATAACATACTATAGTCCATGTACTTAACAATTTCCCCTTTTTTGATGATGACAAACTATGCCACATTGAACCTGTATTAAACCTGTTCCCCCTGAACTTATGCTCCCCCAATGCTCCCCCTGAATATATGATCACATATCTTCCCCATTTTAGCATCATTAAAAGGAAAATAGTAAACTAAGAGAAGATCACAGTTAGAAAATACTAAGTACTTGAGTAAGCATAATTTAATCAAAATAATAGAAAATAGAGAACAAGACTTAGAGAAGAGATGTACAAAAGAACCCTTATCATTTAAGTAGTATTCTATCAATAATCATCAATCAACAAAAATATTTACTGCCTAGGACTGGGCCCCATTAAAAACAAACTTCAAACAATAAGGACTAGAGACAGGGACAACAAGAGGTTTACATAGGCAGGGAACCTAGGAACTAGAAGACTTGGTGGCAAGAGACTGGATCAGTTTGGACATGCTTGTACTATGGTCCCTGTGTGCCTCTAAAAGCTGCTGGGTGAGTGACTTCACCTCTTTGGTCAGTTAGGCATTTACTTCCTCAGCTTGATCACCTCAGCAGAGTTAGGTCCTCCTCTAGAGCCTTTGTCCAACTCAACATTTAGCATAATTAGTTTAGCATCCTTCTTGGCTAATGCTGGAGTCAGGTCTTTCACTTGAGCCTTTAAGGCTTATTTTGATTTACCATCTCAGACATAGGAGACGTTTTGGTTCCAACCTTCATCAGTCCAAGGTCACACTCTGATAACGTTGTAAAGGACAATGACTGCTTTATGGTCCCCATAACATCCCTACTCAGTTCTACCCCATAATACTCAAACACATAATTGAGTAAAAGTAACCATATGTCAGATCATGCTTCCCTTCTACCATGTTATACACCTTGGTCATGTTTCCCATATTAGTACTGGTAGATTTATTTCTACCAGGGTGCTCAACTTTTCCATCGTGTATAGGTCAGCCATGGTTGCGATATTCTTTTTCTCTATATGGGGAAGTAACACTTTGTTGATAAATTCAAAGTAAAGATAATATTCACCCTTCAGAAGATTCTTAGAGACAGCTGAAGAAGTCAAGTTCCTCAATTTGCTAGCTTCCTCTAAGAAGTACTTCGAAAGGCATTTGTCAACTACAGTTCTGATCTCTTCAGTCCTCACTTGAAAGACTTCTTGTAACATCCCTTCATCTACCTTGATTGAAATGTCCCTAACATTTGTGACAAATCCACTATCCTCTTGTATTTCAAGGTTGAGGTGAAACTCCCTAACCTCCAACTCATATAAGAATGGAATATGTCATTCTAACAAGTGATACCAACCCTGAATATCAACAATGTCTACCAATTCACGTATACCTGGGCTATTCTTAGCCGCAAGCTCAAATGCTCTCCCATTCAACACCTTTTTCTCCTGAAGTAAACTGATTCTCTGGTCCTTGGTGAGAACCTTTTCTGTTTTTCTCCTATTTAAATGTGAACCTGGTTTCCTAGTGGAAACAGGCTCTCTCCTATTTCCCTTTATACTGTCTGTCCCCTTAATCTTTGAGTCTTTTACCTTTTCAGGTCCTTGACTCAGATCGCCAACCTCTTCTTTTATTTCCATCCAGTCAATCTCCTGTTCCTCTCCAACTTCGATAACCTAATCCTCAAGTATTTCCTCCTCAACAGAAGTGGTCTTCCTCAGTCTATATACTTGCCTTCATTGCATCACCTAAGAACTTCTTTTCACTCTCTCTAGTAGTATAACTCCTGACAACTACAGTACTTTCCTAACTCACCTTTTCTTTGCTTTTGTCTGTTTTGACCTGGTCCTTAGTAGGAGTAGGAATAGAAGGGACTACAGGCTTTTTCACGCTCCAGGACAGTGGTCTACTGTCCTGCTCATCATGTTCATCTTCTTCCTTTTCTTCTTCCTCAGCAACATTTATTGGCCTAACTTCACTCACAAGTGTCTGATCATAAACAGGCTTACCCATAGCGCAAGTGAGATCAGGAGAGTTGGTTCCTCCCTAACACTTAGGTCTCCATCCTTTAGTCCTAACAGAAGCATCCATTCATAGCCAAAGTGAGATCAGGAGAATGTTGGAATCTATCCCCTTGTCTTCTATAATGTCTCACTAAGAATTCTTCTCAGATAGGGAGGATGAAGTATGTCCTAGGGGAGATGTGTTCTCTTATCCCTCTATAATATTGAGAGAGGGTTTGAGAGTGGTTTTATCGGGTAAAGTATTGGAGGGTTCAAACTTCGATGGTGCAGAAATAGAAGGAGAGGAAACAGTTGGTGAGGAAGGGAAAGGTTTTTGAATCAGGATGCAAATCTTCTGGTTTTTCTGGTACATGAACAGGGTTAGGGGAGGAGTGTTGATATTGGGTGAGGAACTAGTATTGTGTTAAACACTCAGTCATGAAGGGGAGTTCTCGTGATTTCCAGACATGATAACAATGGTGTTTAGCACAAGGAAGATGAAAGAATAAGGGAGATGCGGAAAAGAAAACTTGATAATTTTTGAGAAGATGAGGAATAAAAAGACGGTTGGTTATCATATAAAAAGAGAGGGAAAAGAAGCATCCGGTCCCTGATTAGTTGTGACTTTTCGGGGATTGGAATGAAGTGATGTCAGTTCAGGAAAAAGCTAAATCGACATGACAGGTCTTGAGCATCCACATTAATGAAGTATTAAACTTAGTTTAAAAATGTTATGCCGAATTAGTGTTTGCTTATGAGTTTCTCCAAACCGACATCCAATCCCACCACCTTTAGTTTGGTGATGCACAATGATGGCAACATTGTTGCCACGCCCATTCTAAACTTTCCAACTTAAAGGACGATCAACTCTCTCATGGATCCATAATAAATGTCCATCTTTTGGGACAAAATTCGCCAGAACATGCTGCACGTCTATTGTATGCTAGCGACGTAGTTCAGTGGCTTAGAATAGTTGTTCACTTGCTCTCCACTCGGTGGTAGATACTTCTCCCAAGACTAAAACATGCTCAACTCATCAATCAGCTCAAATCTCAATTGAAACGCCCCATATTTGCTTCGAAAAGCCCTATAATCATAATTTCCATATATCTCAAAATTCGTGCATGATTTTAAAATTTTGACTTCATATTCTCGATCAGGGGAAACAATTGAGTGGGAAATGGGTATAACCCAGATTTTAGAGGACCTATAGCAAAAAATAATTTTTGCTAATTTTTTGGAAAATAGTGGTTGTCCGCGATGGGTTCGTGTTGTGCCAAGGACGTGGACCTGTGTTAGTTTTTTCTTATTTTTGTATTTTGGCCAAGGGCATTGGGGTCATAGCTCTATGCCTATTTAAATGTGAAATTTCCCCTATACTTAGCCATTTTTTCCACTCTATATCACTCAAAAACCCTTTCTAAAACCTCTCTACGACTCTATCAATTCTCTCATTCAAATCTAAGGATTTCAATTCAATTTTGGGACTCAAGGATTCAATCCAAGCCTTAAGTTTCCTTCAAGCTCATCTTAAGAAAACCCTATTTTAAGGTATGTGGGTTTCATCCATTGGGTCCTTTCACCCATGGAGTCCAACCTTCCTATTTTATGAAAATTGCATGATTTCAAATTACATTACTTATGGATATCTCTTATTTTGAATTGTGAGCTAAATTATGTTGGAGTTTTATCAAGTATCAATTGATTATGCAAGAATATCTATTTTCATATTTATCCCATGAGTTAATCTATGTCTATTGAGATTATGCATGATTCAAACTATGAAAAACTATGAATTATTATTAAGTTTAGATGTGAAATTCATGATACCCAAGATGGGGTTTTACTATGATATTGATGGGCTGATTTTAATAATTTTGAAATGCATTAATCTTACTATTTCATGATCCATACACTTGAATTTGCATGACTTAGAGCATGTGTCTTTATGTGCCCACCAAGTGCTTGATAAAATGTCATGGCAAGAATTCTTAAGCCATTGATGGGCAATTGCAAGCTTTTATATGTCAAATAATTTCAAGATGATTGTGGGCCTTAAAGCATGTATTAGATTCATGAAATATCTATGATTTTACAAGTTACAAGCTAAGCCCTATTTCAAGATTTTCACCTCTTGTGAGCTATTCAGGTTATTGCAAGAGTTCATGTATATTATTTACTCTCATGTTCAAGTTAGCTTCACAAATAGAGGTCAATCATGTTTCAAGAGCTACCCATGTCATGTTTTCATATTTCTTACAAGTTATACAAGATATGGTTATTTTAAGTATTCCGTGGGAGCCGACTTAACACCGATTGAGGCTTAAGATAGGGGCTTGACTCAAGGGATCCTTATATAAAGTCTTTTGTCTCTAAATTTTGTGCCACCATAGGATGATTTATTATACCCTTGCTATACTAGTGGATCTATCTAGTACATTTTATCATATTTATCATGTTTGGTTTACCTTACAAAGTAGACCACACCTAGCCGAGGTGTATCATACTCGTTCACCTAGGGGGTGTCATGTATGTCCATCGGATCGAGGGGATGTCATGCCTTAGACTCCATGTTGTAGCTACTTGATCTATGTCGGTTAAGGTCTCCCTCCATATGCATGTATGGTATATGTCTTATACAAGTTAGATGTTTTACATGAATGTTTACTTCAATCATTGATCATACACGACATATTGAGATTGTATCTATTGTCTATATCTTATGCATTTTGATTATATTGGTGTATATCTTTGTTGCATTGCACCCCACATACTTAGTACATTCAATCATACTAACGCATACTTTATGCCTACGTGATAGCACCATGTAGGGATCAGATTTCCATTTGATCATTCTCCTCCTCCATATGGCTAGTTCGGTCCTTTGAGGAAAGTTTTGGTGAGTCCTCAATTTTGAGGACAATATCTACTTATTTTATGCTTTGTTGAGACTCTTTCTCTATGTTGAATACTTATTACTATAAGGGTAGGCTCGGGGAGTGTCTTGGCCCTCACGGTGTTATAAATGAGAGGTGTTGTTGGATATTATGTACTCATGCTATCGGGCTTGAGTTGTCTTATGTTTCTATGTTTATGAAGGATTTTCACTTAGTCCCGATTCCTTTTTTATATTCGAATCTTATTCATGTTTATTTTATTTCCGCAACCAAGGATGTGTGTATGTTACAATTAAGAGGCTTATTTGGGTGGTGTTTAGACTTCTCATTCGTCGTGTCACATCTAGGCCCTAGGCTTGGTCTTGAAAAACTTGGTATCAGAGCACTAGGTTGTTAATGGTCCTTGGAAATCCAAAACACTGCATCAATTTGAGTCTTATTCATGGTTGTGAAGCGCACCACAACTATGAATAAGACGCTATGAGGCATTTTAGGAAATGCTTCACTTTTTCATGATCTACATCATCCGGTAGAGCTAAGTCCTCTTAGGCTTATCACTGATTCCTAATTATTACATTTCAGAATATGTCTTAAGTTATTCAGAATGATGGACAGGACGATGACCATCTCTCACTTAAGGGTCAGCTTCCCAATGGTGACATGTCAAATATGGATATAATGCTCTATGGCTATTGGCCAAGGTTGTCATTGCTCAACTCAATCAACAAATAGGTGCTCCTATGACTTCAAGGGATAAGAGGAAGGAAATGGAGGCTATGAGGGCCCGAATTGGTGGTGCCTCATCTTTTACTAGCCTACCAGTTCCCAAGTACAAGAAGAAAAGGATCACTTTTGCCACTTATCAAGGGTGTGGTAAAAAGCATCAAGGAAGGTGTTTGGTGGGCATCGAAGATTGTTTCATGTATGGTGGTGTTAGGCATAAGATGAGGAATTTCCTGGCAATCTCTAGGGACAAGAGAAGAAGCGCTCAATTTAAAAGTAGGCTTTCATATGCTAAGCTCGGTGGCAATGGTGGAGTGACCTGGCCTCGGTGCCTAAAGTGTGAGAGGAATCATGGTAGCACATCTTGGAGGAACATAGGTGCATGTTTTTGGTGTGGCAAAATGGGCCACACGATTGTTGATTGTCCATATGCTCAAAGAAAAGGCAAGGGTGTTGGTGTTTAAGCTTCTCCTTTGTGCCATAAGTGTGGAAAATACCATCCGAGAGATTGTTTGGCCGGTTTGAGTGCATGTTTCGAGTGTGGTACAAAGGTCATAAGTCGAGACATTGTCTATGGGTTGCTAGGGATTATGAGGATGACTGTCAATGTTCCCAACCATACCCCTCTAGGGGTCACTAGACTTGGCATAGTGCTTCACAAGTATGTTGAAGGTTTTTCTTGCCTTTGATGTGTATGCATTGATAGACCTGGGTGCCACTCTCTCTCATTACTCTTTTTGTTTGCCAAAAAGCTTCATGTGTGTTCCGAATTGTTGTGTGAACCTTATGAAGTATCTACCCCCGTTGGTGAGTCCATTGTTGCAAAAAGAGTATACAAATGTCCCGTGCTCATATTGCATAAAGCATTACTTCATGATTTTGTTTAATTTGACATGGTAGATTTTGATATTATTCTTGGGATGGATTGGTTACGTGCATATTATGCCTCTATTGATTGTAGAACCCGTAGAGGTGATGTTCCAATTCCTTAATGAGCCGTTCTTGATGGGAAAGTCGTGATGTGGTGGTCAAGGGTAGATTCATTTCTTGTCTTAAAGCCCAAAAGTTGATATCTAAGGGTTGCCTTTATCATCTTGTGAGGGTTAGGGATGTGGAGTCTAAAGTCCTTCCTATTGAGTCAGTTTTGGTGGTTAATGAGTTTTTTTATTTCTTTTCCAATAAGCTTCCTGATGTTCCTTCAAAAAGTGAAATAGACTTTCGTAAAGACCTCCTTCCTGAAACTCTACCTCTTTCCATTCCCTCTTACTATATGGCCCCGGTGGAATTGAAGGAGTTGAAGGATCAATTGAGGGATTTGTTGGAGAAGGGTTTCATAAGGCCTAGTAAGTCACCTTGGGGTGCACCGGTGTTATTTGTGAAGAAAAAAAATGGTTCTGTTAGAATGTACATTGATTACTGGCAACTTAATAGGGTTACAGTAAAGAACAAATCCTCTACTAAGAACTGATAACCTTTTTGATCAACTTCAAGGGGCTAGTCACTTTTGTAAGATTAAGCGTCAGTTTGGATACCACCAAGTGAAGGTAAGGGAGAGGGATATTCTCAAGATGGCTTTTTGGACTAGGTATGGACACTTTGAATTTGTGGTTATGTCTTTTGGGTTGACTACTGCCTATATTTATGGATCTCATGAATAGGGTCTTTAAATCTTACCTTGAAATATTTGTGGTGGTCCTTATTGATGATATATTGATTTATTCTCATAGTGAGGAAGAGCATATGAATCACTTGAGGGTGGTGTTGTAAATTTTGAGGGATGAGAGGTTGTATGCTAAATATGAAAAAAATGTGATTTTTGGTTGAAGAGGTTGCATTTTTGGGGCATGTGGTGTTGGGTGACGGCATTAAGGTTGATCCTAAGAAGATGGAGGTGATAAGGAATTGGCTTAGACCCTTGACTCCATCAGATATTAGGAGTTTCTTGGGTTGGCAGATTATTACCAGAGGTTTGTAAATGGTTTTTCTTCTATTGCTTCCCCTATGACTAAGTTGACCCAAAAGAAGACAGTTTATTTGGACTGATGAATGTGAAAAAAGTTTTCGTACCTTGGAAGATAAGCTTTTGTCTGCTCTTATCTTGGCTCTACTGGAAGGGTTAGAAGGATTTTTGGTTTATTGTGATGCGTCAAGGATCGGTTGGGGGGTTAGGTTGAATGAATTTGAAAATGGTAGTAGTGGTGGTTGATAGTTCCAAATCTTCTTTGAGTGAGAAAGTTAAGTCAAGACAAGACCTTGATCCCGCTTTGTTAAAGTTGGAGGCCTTGGTTAAGGATGGTAAAGTGGGGGGTTTCTCCCAAGGGGAAGATGGTACATTTAGATACCAAGGTAGGTTATGTGTGCCTAATGTTGATGACTTGAGGGAGTTGATTTTGAAATGGGCTCATGATTCATCCTATTCTGTTTTTCTCGATTCCATAGGAATGGATAGAGACTATGGGGAGGTATCTTGGTGAGGTTGGTGTGATGGCTTTGTTAGTACCAAATTTGGTTATGCAAGTTTTAGAGGAGACGAGGTTGACAAGAGAGAGATTTGAGAAGGCTCAAAGTAGGCAAAAGTCATATTTTGATATGAGAAGAAGAGAACTTGAGTTTAAAATTGGTAATTGGGTTTACTTAAAGGTCTCACCAATGAAGGGTATGGTCCAGTTTGGCAAGAAAGGTAAATAGAGCCCAAGATTTGTAGGGCCTTATAGAATTTCGAGGAGATTTGGTAAGGTTTCATATGAATTAGAGTTGCCAATGGTTATGAATATGGTTCATCCGGTCTTTCACGTGTCTTTGTTGAGGAGATGTGTTGGTGACCCAAGTGTCATGGTGCCCACAGAGGTTATAGGAGTTGTGGAGGATAATTTGACTTGTGAGGATGTCCCCGGTTGAGATATTAGATAGACAAGTAAAAGTTGAGGAACAAAAATATAGCATCTATCAAGATCCTTTGGAGGAATCAACAAATTGAAAGTGTCACTTGGGAAGCCGAAAGCAGATATGAGGAAGTGATACCACCTCTTTCACTCTATTCAAGCCTAACATGATAAATTAAGTCCCATCTATTATTTCAAGTCTTAAGTTTCAGTCCTCATGTCATCTTGCTTGCATTCATGTTTATGATAACAAGTTTATGGTGATTTTTGACATTCATGTTGAGATTTTTGAAAATGATGTTTAAGTGCATTTGTTGCATTCATGTCGGGCTGATATCTTCATGATTAGTTCTCTCATGCATGTTTCTTTGATATTCGAAGATGAATGTTCCCAAGGGGGAGATGTTGAAACGCCTTGCGTGATTTTAAAAATTTAACTTTATATTCTCGATTAGGGGGAAAATTAAGTGGAAAATGGGTATAACTCAGATTTTAGAGGACCCGTAGCAAAAAATAATTTTTGCCTAACTTTTCAGAAAATAGTGGTTGTCCGTGATAGGTCCAATCGTGCCAAGGATACGGACAAGTGTTAGTTTTTTCTTGTTTTTCTATTTCGGCCAGGGGCATTGGGGTGATCGCCCCATGCCTGTTCAAATGTGAAATGTCCCATACTTAACCATTTTTCAACTCTATATCACTCAAAAAGCCTCTCTAAGACTATTAATTCTCTCATTCAAATATAAGGATTTCAATTTTGGGACTCAAGGATTCCATCCAAGCCTCAAGTGCCCTTCAAGTTCATCTCAAGAAAACCCAAGTTTAAGGTATGTGGATTTCATCCATTGGGTTCTTTCACCAATAGAGTCCAACCTTCTTGTTTTATTAAAATTGCATGATTTCGAGTTGCATTACTTATGCGTATCTCTTATTTTGAATTATGAGCTAAATTATGTTAAGGTTTTATCAAGTATCAATTCATTATGCAAGAATATCTATTTTCAAATTTATTCCATGAGTTGATCTATATCTATTGAGATTATGCATGATTTAAGTTATGAAAAACTATGAATTATTGTGAAGTTTTGATGTAAAATTCATGATACCCAAGATGGGTTTTACTATGATATTGGTGGGATGATTTTAATGATTTTGAAATGCATTGATCTTACTTTTTCATGATGCATACACTTGAATTTGCATGATTTAGAGCATGTGTCCTTATGTGCCCACCAAGTATTTGATGAAATGTCATGATAAGAAATCTTAAGCCATTTATGGGTTATTGGAAGCTTTTATATGTCAAATGATTTCAAGATGATTGTGGGATTTCACGCATGTATTAGATTCATGAAGTATCTATGAGTTTACAAGTTACTTAAGCCCTATTTCAAGATTTTCACCTCTTCTGAGCTATTCATGTTAAAGCAAGATTTCATGTATGATTATTTACTGTAATGTTCAAGTTAGGATCAAAGATAGAGGTCAAGCATGTTTCAAGAGCTACTCATGTCATGTTTCCATATTTCTTACAAGTTATACAAGATATGATTATTTCAAGTATTCTGTGGGAGTCGATTTAGCACCGATTGAGGCTTAAGATAGGGACTCGACTTAAGGGGTCCTTATATAAAATCTTTTGTCTCTAAACTATATGCCACCATAGGATAATTTATCATACCCTTTCTATACTACTGGATCAATCTACTGCACTTTATCATGTTTGGTTTACCTTGGCAAGTATACCACACCTAGTTGGGGGGTCTCATGCCCGTTTACCTAGCCAGGGGTCATGCCCGTCCACCTAACCAAGGGGGTATCATGCCTTGGATTTCAAGTTGTACCTCCTTGTTCTATGTCGATCTCCTCCCACATGCATTTATGGTATATGTCTTATGCAGGTTAGATGTTTTACAAGCATGTTTACTTCAATCATTGATCATATATGACATATTAAGATTGTATCTATTGTCTATATCTTATGCATTCTTTGATTATATTGCCGTATATCTTTGTTGCATTGCATCTCACATACTTAGTATATCCAAATGTACTAATGCATACATTATGCCTACATGATATCACCATGTAGGAATCGGTGTTCCATTTGATCATCCTCCTCCTCCATGTGGCTAGTTCGATCCTTTGAAGTAAGCTTTAATGAGTCCTCAATTCCAAGGACAATATCTACTTATTTTATGCTATGTTGAGACTCTTCTATGTGAATACTTATTACTATTAGGGTGGGCCTGGGGTGTGTCTTGGCCCCCGCTCCGTTATAAATGTAGAGGTGTAGTTAGATATGATGTACTCATGCTATTGGGCTTGACTTATCTTATGTTTTATATTTATGAATGATTTTCCCTTAGTTCCAATTCCCTTTTTATATTAGAATCTTGTTTATGTTTGTTTTGCTTTCGCAACCAAGGATGTGTGTATATTACGATCAAGAGGCTTATTTGGGTGGTATTCGGACTTCTCATTCACCGTGTCACATCTAGGACCTAGGCTTGGGTCATGACATCAATAATGCCCTTATTAATCAACTCTAGTCTCAACTTCATTGGGTTATCTTTACTCAATGCATCTTACTTTCTCATCAACTCAGAAAATCAAGGAAATCAATCAAGCTTAACTCAGACTCAAATTGTCATTTGGATTCACTCAATTACACTCGTCATGGAACGTCAGAAAAATGCATCAATAGACATATAATTATAATACTATATGCTCCTCATGCTCAATTATGCTCAACTAGATAATCAAACTCAAATCCTAACTAAATCCATGTATAGAATTTAGTGAATCATGCAATGTGGAGTTCATGATGTTAATGCATAAAGATATATGTCAATCTCATGTCAACAGTCATATGCTGCATCAAATATTCAGTTCGTAATCATGAGGACTCAAAGTAAATGCAGAAAATCTAACATTTAAGTTATAGAATTTTTAAGACTTGGCTATATTTCTCAATTTTGACTCAAGGAGAGAAAAGGGGCGTGTGAATGAACGTATCCAACATTTAGTAAGCCTTACATATGTAGAAATAGGATAAGCAACGAAATATTAGTCAATCCTCGCGTTTGAACTTGAAACCCTTGGTCGACTTCTACCCCTAGTTAGGGCCCTATCTATCGATCCTGGTGTATCACCACTAGTGGTAGAGCTGCACGTGTGATCCGTCCATGTGAAAGAGTGAAAAAAGTGAGATTCCATGAAACTAATATGACACACATCAGACGACCTGAATACACCATAAGGAAATGTCACGACCCTAGCCTAGGGCCTAGATATGACATGACGAATGGGGAAGCCAAAGGGACCCCAATCAAGCCTCTTAACATATCATTATACATCATTGGTCGCGAAAGCAATAAAACAACAATAAGATATAATAAAAAGGGAATACGGGGCTAAGGAACATCGTTCATAACACAAAACATCAAATTGTCAAAGGAGTCAAGCTTATAATGTCATTACATAACTTGTCCAACAACATCTCTAAGCATAGAACTTAGCGAGGGACAAGCCAAGCAACCGAGCTCACCTTCATAGACAAACATATA
>DF360210.1:15015-50479 GCA_000787875.1 Solanum virginianum | reverse complement strand
CACCTTCATAGACAAACATATAATATAGGAAAGAGAGTCTTTATACATAGTATAAGACTAAAGACATTATCCCCGAAATTGAGGACTCACCAACTTACTTTGTAGAGAAATCGTACTAGCCATGTGGAGGAGGAGGATGATCTAGTGGAGCTTAGATTCCTATATGGTAACATCATGTAAGCATAGATTATGCGTTAGTACATTTGAATGTACTAAGTATGTAGGATGCAATGCAATAAGAGATAGGCAACATAGGCAAAATACAATATCGTAAACAATGGATAGCATAATAACAATATGTCATGTATGAATGATGCTTGATGTAAGACATGCTTATATAGGCATATAACATGTGAAGGAAGAGACCATCATCATAGACCAAACAAACGTAGTACTTGGAATCCAAGCTAGACCACCCCTTCGAAGTCATTGAGGTATCAACACCTCAATTGGTCGACAGAGACCACCCTCCATCGGAAGTGATTGAGGTACCAACTCCTCAATTGGTTGATGTCTTACCACCCTCATCCGAGGTGATTGAGGTACCAACCTCTCAATTGGTTGATGGCTTACCACCCCCATCTGAGGTGATTGAGCCATCACCCCTCAATTGCTATGGTCAACTCACAACACAATAGATACTTCTCATGAAATTAACATATATATATATATATATATATACCATCCTTTCATCATCATATAGTCACTTATGCATTAGGCCTTTAACAACTCAAGAAACATAATCTGGACATTTTATTAAACACTTGGCGGGTGTGTAATGCTAGTGCAAAACTATGCAATTCAAGAGTGAAATCATTCAAGTAAATTCAATGTAAAATCATCCTCCAACACTTGGTAGTATCCTCATGCAATATATATCAAAATCCTTCATCAAATATCAATATAGATCTAAGATTCATAGCTCAAAACATGCTTAAACCGTCACACTTTCATGATACCCCAACATAATTCATGGTCAAATACATAGTAAGACCTATAAGTAAATCAACCTAGAAACATGAGATTTATATAAAAAGAAAGCTTGGTCACCATGGATGAAAGGACCCAATGGTTGAAACCCACATACCTTGACCTTGGAGAATCATTGATGAAGATTGGAAATGGAGACTTGAAGCTTGAGTGAAATCCTTAAGATCCGGAATGAGATTTGACACTTATTTTGAGTGAAATATTAGTCTAAGTGTTTGAGGGTGTATTGGAATGTGTTGTATGATATGAAGGTAAAATATGGCTAAGTATAGGTATTTTCATGCATGGAAAGACTTAGGCCTAAGACCCAAAAGCCTTGGACCGATCAAGAAAACTGTGCAAAAATAACAGTGGTACGCAATGGAAGTGTGTTGCGGTATCATCGCGAATAAACACTATTTTGCACAAACTTGGGAAAATCAAATTTTGCTGCGGTTGCTCTAAAATCGGGTTTAGACCAATTTCACACTCAATTTTGCCCCCTGATCAAGGATAAGAAGTCAAATTTTCGATATCATGCATGGACTTTAAGATATATGGAAATTACGATTCCAAACACTTTTAAGGCACATTTTCAGGTACTTTTTAGGGTCGTTTCAATATCTCCACCTTGGGAACATTTATCCCCGAATGTCAAAGAAGCGTAGATAAGAAGAGTAATAATAAAGAAATAAGCCACAACAAGAATGCAACAATACACTTAAACACCATTTTAAAAAATCTCAATATAAGTGTTAAAATTACCATGAACTTTGTCAATATAAACATGAATGCATACAAATGACATAGGGGCTGATATATGAAACTTGAAATCACATATAAGACTTAGAATTAGTACCTTAGGCTAGAGTAGAATAGAAGAGATATGGATATCATTTTTGCATGTCCGCTTCAGCCTCCCATGTAATATTTTTGACTTGTTTATTCCTCCAAAAGACCTTATAAGGAAGCCACATCCTTATTCCTCAATCTCTTCACTTGCCTATCTAAGATCTCTACTAGAACCTCTTCATAAGTTAGGTAGTCTTCAACAACACCCACAACCTCCAATAGGACAATAATGTTCGAGTCACCAACACATTTTTCTCAACATGGATACATGAAAGACAGGATGAACCAAGTCCATTTCACTAGGCAACTCCAACTCATAGGCCACCTTACCAATCCTCCTCAACACCCTATAAGGACCCAAAGTCCATTTCACTAGGCAACTCCAACTCATAGGCCACCTTACCAATCCTCCTTCAAGATTACCCTTCTTACCAAAACGAACCACGCTCTCCATGGGTGACACCTTCAAATAGACCCAATCCTTAAATTTAAGGTCTCTTCTCCTCACATTGGCATAGGACTTTTGACGACTTTGGGCTGTTTTCAACCTTTCCCTAATCAACCTTACCTTCTCCATAGCCTCCACATTCTGATCTGGATCCAATAAGGCTATTTATCCCACTTCAAACCACCCAACCGGTGATCTATGACGCCTATCATAGAGGGCCTCAAAAGGAGTCATACTGATAGAATGATAGCTATTATTATAAGCAAACTCAATCAATGGAAGATGATCATTCCAACTACTCGTAAACTCCAAAATACAAGCTCTAAGCATATCCTCTAGAGTTTGGATAGTTATTTCAGCTTGGCCATCCGTTTGAGGGTGAAAGGTCATACTAAGCTTAATCTTGGTACCAAGACCTCTTTGGAAGGACCTCTGAAAGAGTGAAGTGAATTGAGCACCATGATTCGATATGATAGAAATGGGCATCCCATGCAATCTAACCAACTCATGAATGTACAATTTAGTATAGTCTTGGACCCCATAAGTAGTCTTAACCAGTAGGAAATAAGCCAACTTTGTCATTCTCTCAATCACAACCTAAATCAAATCAAAACCCTTTTTACTCTTAGGCAACCCAACCACAAAGTCCATGTTAATTTCCTCATACTTCCAAGTAAGAATCTCTATATCGTTGGTTAGGCCACTCGTCTTTGGTGTTTAGCTTTCACTTGTTGGCAACTATGACAACCTGATACAAATTTGGGAATGTCTTTCTTCATGCCACCCCAACAAAATACCTCCCTTAAATCCTTATACAGTTTTATAGAACCGGGGTGAATAGAATAAGAAGAATTACTCATCAAGAATCCTCTTTCTCAAGTCATCCACACAATCTACCTTGGTACGTAAGGGCACCACCTCCCCTTTGGGAGAAAACCTCTACCTTGCACTCTCTCACCGAGGCCTTTAATTCCAAAAAAAGGGGTCAAGATCTTGCTTTGCCTTCACCTCATCAACGAAAGAAGATTTTAAACCATCAACAACCACCATACCACTATTAACAACCACTTCCAACCAAATCCCCAACCTAGACAACCGATGGACCTCTCTAGCCACCTCTTTGCCACTACCATCAACATGAGCTAGGCTACCGATAAACACCCTACTCAAAGCATCGACCACAACATTAGCCTTATCGGGATGGTAATGCACACTCATATCATAATCCTTAATAAGCTCTAACTATCTTCGTTGCCTGAAGATGAGATCTTTTGTAGTGAACACATATTAGAGACTCTTATGATTGGTAAGCACATCAACCTACACCCCATATAAATAATGATGCCAAATTTTTAATGAAAATACCACTGGAAAGACTTAGGCCTAAGACCCATATGATTGGTAAGCACATCAACCTACACCCCATATAAATAATGATGCCAAATTTTTAATGAAAATACCACATAGGATAATTCTTTCATACGATTTAAGTTGTCTAGAAGCATATGCTATCACCTTACCATTTTGCATCAAAACATAACACAAACCGATTCGGGATGCATCATAATACATAAAAAACCCTTCCAACCCTTTTGGTAGAGACAAGATAGGACCAGAGACAAGCTTATCCTTCAAGGTTTGGAAACTCCTTTCACACTCATCAGTCCACACAAACTTAGCCTTCTTTTGGGTCAACTTAGTCATGGGAGAAGCAATAGAAGAGAACCCATTTACAAACCTATGATAGTAACCTGCTAAGCCCAAGAAGCTTCTAATGTTTGATGGAGTCAATGGTCTAGGCCAATTTCTAACCACATCCGTCTTCTTACGATCCACCTTAATACTATCCCCTGACACCATATGACCTAAAAAGGCAACCTCTTTCAACAAAAATTCAGACTTCTCATACTTAGCATACAACTTCTCTTCCCTCAATCTTTGTAGCACTACCCTTAAATGAGCCATATGCTCCTCCTCACTATGAGAATAGATCAAAATATTATCAATGAATACCACCACAAACAAATCAAGGTAGGATTTAAAGACCCTATTTATCAAATCTATAAAGATAGCCGATGCATTGGTTAACCCAAAAGACATAACAACAAACTCATAATGACCATACCTAGTCCAGAATGTCATCTTGGGAATGTCACACTCTCTCACCTTTACTTGATGGTACCCAGACCGAAGATCAATCTTAGAGAAGTGACTAGCCCCTTGAAGTTGGTCAAACAAATTATCAATCCTTGGGAGAGGGCACTTATTCTTGATGGTAACCCTATTAATTTGCCGGTAGTCAATACATATTCTAAGGGACTCATCCTTCTTCTTCACAAACAACACCGATGCACCCCAAGGTGATTGACTAGGCCTAATAAAGCCCTTTTCCAAAAAAATCCCTCAATTGTTCCTTTAACTTCTTTCACTCTACCAGGGCTATATGGTAAGGGGGAATAGAAATAGGTTGAGTATCGGGAAGGAGGTCTATATCAAAATCTATTTCCCTTTCGGGAGGAATACTAGGAAGGTCATTTGGAAAGATATCAAGAAACTCATTCACCACCGAAATCGACTATATGGGAAGCACTTTGGACTCAACATCCTTGACCCTCACAAGATAATAGAGACACCCCTGAGAGATCAACTTTTGGGCTTTAATGCAAGAGATAAACCTACCCTTCACCACTACATCATAACTCTCCCACTTAAGGATGAGTTCATTTGGGAATTAGAATTTGATCCTACGGGTTCTACAATCAATAGAGGCATAATGTGTATGCAACCAATCCATCCCAAGAATGACATCAAAATCCATCATATCCAACTCAACAAGCTCATAAGGTAATATTTTATACAAGATACAAATGGGACAGTTTCTATAGACCTTTCTAGCAACAATAGATACACCAATAGGAGTATACACCTCATAAAACTCACACAATAATTCGGGTTCAACATGAAACTTTTTGGCAATATGAGGAGTAATAAAAGAAAAAGTGGCACCCGGGTCTATCAATGCATACATATCAAAATCAAAGACTTTTAACATACCGATGAAGACATCGGGTACCTCATCTACCCTTTGCCTCCTTTGAAGAGCATAAAAACCAATTGTATCTTGGGCCAGCACCTTGTTGACCTCCTCTCCCCAAAGGAACCGGATCAGCACCCCTGCCTTGTGGAAGAACATCCTTACCCTTGTTGTGATTATGTGGACAATCCATTATTTTATGGCCTACTTCCCTACAACCAAAACAAGCATTGGTATCCCTCAGACATGGGACACTATGACCCCTACCATACTTTGGACACATGATATTAGGCACCACTCCATCATTACCTTGGGCCCTTGGGTAGTCCTTGACAAATCTTGTATTAGGAACATGAGAAAACCCTTCGCCTTGATAAAACTGGCCACCCTTGTGACTTTGGAACTTACCATCAAAATGGGCCCTCTTGGCCATGACCCCTTCTCTTCCTCAATTTCTCCCCCTCCAATTGTTCAGCATAAGTCGTCAAGTGGGACAAGTCCATGTCACTAATCAACATAGCAGCCTGAAACTCCTTATTTACCATATCAAATGCACCTATCATGAACTTATTCATTCTTGATCGTGGGTCGGCAACCAAGTGGAGAGCATATTTAGAGAGTTGGTTGAACTTGGGGGTGTACTCCCTTACACTCATAGATCCTTGCTTCAAATTCATGAACTCTATCATTTTGGCCTTCCTAAGCTCAAGAGGAAAGAACTGATTCAGGAAAGCTGCCTTAAACCCCTCCCATAGAATTATATTGTTATTCCCCTTCTCCTCCTTCCATTGAGTATACCATATTTGGCCCATCCCCTTGAGTTGGTAAGCCGTCAACTCCGCCTTCTCTTTCGACCTCACACCCATGATAAACAACACTTTGCAAACCTCATCAACAAATTCTTGAGGGTCCTCATCCACCTTAGAGCCATAGAACTCTGGTGGATTCATCCTCATAAAGACTCTCACCCAAGACACCGGAGTATGAGCATGAGGGGCTTGGGCCCCTTGATTAGCCACAACTTGAGCTAGTAAGATGAGAGTATCTTGGAGCTCTCCATGAGACAGTTATTCCTCGGGTGTGCAGGCTCTTCTTTTTTTTTTGTGTTAGGCATGACTTAGCATAGGAAAGAACAATTGTTAGTGGGAAACCTTACCTTAACTTCTATAGCATGACATGGAGTAAGAAGAAGGGAAACATTTACTAAGACATCTCGTAGCCTTTAGCTCATAGTTGTGGTGCACAACACAACCATGAATAAGACTCTAATCAACACGTTGTATTGGATACTGAGGACCATTAACAACCTAGTGCTTTGATATCAAGTTAATCATGACCCAAGCCTAGGGCCTAGACATGATACGGCGAATATGAAAGTGGAAGGGACCCTAATCAAGCCTCTTAACATATTATTAAACATCATTAGTTGTGGAGGCAATATAATAACAATAAAATATAGTAAAAGGGGAATACGGGGCTAAGGAACATCCTTCATCACACAAAACATCAAAAATTCAAGGGAGTCAAGCTTATAGTGTCATTACATAACTTGTCCAATAACACCTCTAAGCATAGAACTTAGCGGGGGACAAGATATGCAACCGGGCTCACCCTCATAGTCAAACATACAATATAGGAAAGAGAGTCTTTATACAAAGCAGAAGACCAAAGAGATTGTCCTTGAAATTTAGGACTCACCAACTTGCTTTGTAGAGAAATCATACTAGCCATGTGGAGAAGGAGTATGATCTAGTGGAGCTCCGATTTCTACATGTTAACATCATGTAGGCATAGATTATGTGTTAGTATATTTGAATATACTAAGTATGTAGGATGCAATGCAACAAAAGATAGGCAACATAGGCAAAATGTAATATCATAAGAAATGGATAGCATCATAATAATATGTCATGTATGAATGATGCTTGATGTCGAACATGCTTATATAGACATATTACATATGAAGAAGAGAACATCATCATAGACCAATCAAACTTAGTATTTGGAATCCAAGGTAGACCATCCCTTAGAAGTGATTAAGGTACCAACCCATCAATTGGTTGGCGTACGTGACCACCCTCCATTGAAAGTGATTGAGGTACCAACCCCTTAATTGGTTGATGGCTTACCACCCCATCCAAGACTATTAATGTACCAACCTCTTAATTGGTTGATGGCTTACCACCCCCATCTGAGGCGATTGAGTTACCAACCCATCAATTGGCTATTGGCTTACCACCCCCACAATTAGCTGATGGCTTACCACCCCCATCTGAGGTGATTGAGGCATCACCCCTCAATTAGCTATGGTCAACTCGCAACACAATAGATACTTCTCATGAAATCAACACATATATACCATCCTTTCATCATCATATAGTCTCTTAACTCATATGCCATGCATTAGGTCTTCAACAAGTCAAGAAACATAATTCGGACATTTTATCAAACACTTGATAGGTGTATAATGCTAGTGTAAACCATGCAATTCAAGAGTAAAATCATGCAAGTAAATTCAATGTAAAACCATCCTCGAACACTTGGTAGTATCCTTATGCAATATACATCAAACCCTTACTAAAATCTCAAGATAGATCTAAGATTCATAGCTCAAAACATGCTTAAATAGTCATACTTTTATGAAACCCCAAAATAGTTCATGGTCAAATTCATAGTAAGTAAGCCCCATAAGTAAATCAACTTAAAAACATGAGATTTATGTAAAAAGAAAGTTTAGGCACCAGGGGTGAAAGAATCCAATGGTTGAAACCCACATACCTTGACCTTTGAGAATCCTTGATGAAGATTAGAAATGGAGACTTCAAGCTTGAGTGAAATCCTTAGGATCCGGAATGAGATTTGACACTTGAGTTTTGAGTGAAATATTTGTCTAAGTGTTTGAGGGAGTATCAGGGAATGTATTGTATGATATGATTGTAAAATATGGCTAAGTAAGGTATTTTCGTGCATGGAAAGACTTAGGCCCAAGACCCAAAAATCTTGGACCGAACAAGAAAATGTGCAAAAATAACACTACTCCATGATGGAGGTGCATCGCGATACCATCGCGGATAGACACTATTTTACACAAACTTGGGAAAATCAAATTTTGTAATGGTTTCCCTATAATCAAGGTTAGACCCAGTTTTCACTCAATTTTGCCCCTTGATCAAGGATATGATGTCGGATTTTTGATATCACCCATGGATTTTGAGATATACAAAAATTACGATTCCAGGAAGTTCTGAGGCACATTTTCGGGCACTTTTGGGATCGTTTCAAGAATCCTTCTTGTGGAAACCTATAGACTCAGAAAATAGATCACAAATGTCAGTGCAATGATTTACAGGACTATACTAGACATTAGCTTTATACAAGTAAGACCAATGAACCTAGCATTAGTACTGACTTATCGCAAGCCAATTTCTTGAGCAGTGATAGAATCTACTATATCCTACAGGCAACTAGGCAAACCATAGCTTAATATTGTTATTAATGGGTTTAAAGGAAAAAACCAACAAGGGTAACAATTTACAAGCTAAAATAAAGTAATAAGCGGTTAATACTCAAAATATAGTGCAAATATACAATAATGATCCCCTATAGATCCTAGAAGTCACAAGTACAATGCTATTAAAAAATAGATACAAGCCCCCAAAAGAGGGCCAAAAATATATACATTAGGAAAGTCTCAAGTAATCAAAAGATGAGCCACAAAAGCTGAAGGAGATTGTAATGATCCAAGATGCTAGGTGCTCAACCGCATCTCCAGATATGAGTAATGTAGGCTCAGGTAATCAACAGTGGTAGCTAGTGTTGAGATATGCATCACATGAATAGATACAAAGTATAGTATGAGTACCAAAAATAGGTACCAGATAGGCATTATAGGCCAACTGAGTAAGAACAATAAAAATAATAGGAAATACTAAAATGAAACAAAGATAGGAGTTAGGGATAAAAATTTGTAAAGGCATGTATAAGGGTGTAAGTAACTAGAAAACCTAAGGTAATTAACCCTAATTGGGCCACCAGAAGTCCAGAAGGTACACCCATGCACAATTTGAAATAAAAGCCTTAAAAGATCTCTATAAGTTGATAGGTGCACAAAATAGCTTAATCTATTAAGAATTGAACCCACGAGCAAAGATTAAGATCATGGAACCGAATTCTTATTTCAAGCTCATAGTATTGGGATAATAATAAGGATGAAGCATTACTCTAGATACCTAGCAAAAGGTTTTTTGAAGTAGAGGACAAAACATGAATTCGGATGCCTACTAAAAATATCTTTGAAGTCAAGGCTGGATTGGAAATTTTGATTCTTGTTGGAAATCCACTGAAGTCGAGGTCAGAGGATAAATTTAGATGCTTACCATATGATATTAATGGTGTTGCGACTGAAGAATATATTACGATGCTCACTAGGGTTATCAATGTGACCGATGAGGGTAGACATATATCATCCATATACCAACACAATCCATCTTAAGTGAACCCAACATCTAGGGAAAAAATTGAAGAATGAGAGAACATTGCCACCAATATAATTAGCAAAATTGCAAAATCAGGATTTATGGATGATAAGTCATAAGAGAAACATTACTACCTATCTAAGGCCCATATCTATTAGACCCAAGTCTGTTATATTAGTTTACATGGATCTAAATTGTCTGATACAATGTTGAAAAGGGTGAAAATAATGCCTACTCACTCTAGAAAATTGCACGTCCATGGAATTCACCAGTCTAAACCTAAAGTAAGGTTAAATCATGCACAAATATGCACAGAAATCACATACAAGTCAGTACACAAAATGTGGATGATCAACAATAACAGTCCCAACACCCACATACCTGAAACTAGACTAAAATCAAGTATTGTAACAAGATTGGCAGACTTAGTTAATTCCTTACCCAAAGTTTACACAAATTTTCATACTCAATACAAAAGAAGAGGAGTCATATCCTACCTGAAGGCTGATCACACGTGCTCCAAATCTCTCTATTGGAGCTTTTCCCTTCATAATGACCTCAGAAACCCTGTCACACTATCAAAAATAGAATCACAACTTCATTATGATCATTTTGATACTAAAATCACAAAATTCAGCATAGACCATTTTGAGTCCAAAAATGGGAATGTGGGACTAGAGCTGTTAATACAAGCTGGCCTAGCCACGCTTTCAAATTTGATAGGCCAGGCCAGGATGATCCCTTTTTTTATGGGCTCAAAAATAGCTAGCCCAGCCCAGCCCAACCCATTTGTCGTGGGCTGCGGTCTTGCCGGGCCCCCTCATTTTTATTTTATATTTTTAATAAATTTTAAATTAAATTATAATTTAAACATATTAAAATAAATAGCAACATAACAATATTACATAGTATCAGTGTTACTATTACTCCCTCTGTTCATCTTTACTTGTCCACTATACTATTTTGAGATGTCAGACAATATTTATATACTTTATGTAATCAAAAGATAATTTCAAACTTAATTGTTAGCTTACCTTTATCATTAATTATAGTAGTTATTTTCTTGTTACATTTTTCAAGACATTGTTATTGTTATATTCAAAAGATAATTTAGTAAAATTGCCTATATTATTTACTATTTTGTAATCCCTATGCCAAATTAATAAGAGATAAGTAAAGATAGATAGAGGTAGTACATATTATAGAAACATAATTTGTATAAAGGATTTAATATTTAAAATTTTTAAATAAACTTTGAGTTTGGGCTCTTACTATTTTTAATACTTTTTTATTTTTATTTTTATTTATTTTTTAATTCAGCTCATAGGCCGGTCCAACCCATATTGCAAAAACCCCACAAATCAGCATACTTATTCAGGCCAGGCTAAAAGGCCCATTTTTTAAATGGACTTCAAAAATTATAGCTCAGCCCTACTAAATCACAGGCCAGGCCAGGCCAGCCCGGGGCAATGGGCCTAGCCCATATTGACGGCTCTATGTGGGACCCATGCCAAAAATTTTGAAATTAATGCTATAAAAAAGTTGTAGATAATTTTGCAAATTGGTGTCATAGAAATGCAACACAAGTTGAGGCTTGGAAGGACCAAAAATTACTTCATGTAATAAAGTTCATATTTAGCAGCTAAAATACATCAGTGGTAACAACTATACCAAAATTACCCTAAACAAAAGCCTCTTCAACACTTGTCGATCACACACGTATATAGCCTTCACTCAATTTAGAGCTATGATGAGGGAGATATCATATTTTGAAATTTCACAAAAGAGCTAACTTTCTCTCTAAACGAAATCAAATAGGCCACTGAAGTAACCTTCGTGGTCTCGGCCATTGTGGCCTGTGATCACGGAGGTCCCAAAAATCACCCTTCGTGAACATGACACATGGTCCGTGATCATGAACTGCACAACAAATATGATACATGGTCTGTAGTCGCGAAAAACAAATAGGGGTTGCACTAGCTAATACATTTCATCTAGTTTTGGCGATGTCCAAAATTTTAACAGGTGATTAATGTATAACATGAATAAGAGTTTTGAATTTGTTAGTGTTATTGAAGCATGTGGGATTACTGACCTAGGATTTAATGAACAACCTTATACTTGGTGTAATCAGAAGGCTGCTGATGCTAGAGTATGGAAAATACTTGATAGAACTATGGTAAATGATAAGTGGTTACAGATGATGCCTCAAAACACTATAGAGCACTTGCCCCTTATGGGATCTGATCACACTCCTTTGATGGTGGAATTAGTTTCTAAACAGGAATCATCTATAAAGTACTTCAAATTTCTTCATTGCAGGTCTGAACACTATCAGTTCCTAGATACAGTCAGAACTTGTTTGGAAAGAGAGGTAGATGGCAATGTTATGAGGAGATTTCACAGGAAAATTAAAAAAGTATCTGCTACTCTTAGTGAATGGTCAAAAAGAGAATATGGAGACATCTTTGCTACTATTAAACAACATGAGGTAAGAGTTAATATGGCTAAAGAAGAAATTATTCAAGACAACACAGTTGATAATAGAGCTACACTTCATAGTGTCAATGCTGAATACATCAGATTCATGGAACTTGAGGAGTCCATTCTTAAACAGACTACTCAGTTGCATTAGTTTAAAGAAAAAGATACCAACTCAAAATACTTCCATGCTTTGATAAAGGGTAGAAGAAAAAGACTCTTTATACACAAAGTATGTACTAATAATGATAATTTGGTGTAGGGTGATGACAATATTGCTTCTATTGCCTATAGTTATTTTCAAGAATTATTCACTGGATAGTAGGTCAGAATTGATGAGAACATACTGAATTGTATTCCAAGATTAGTTAATGAGGAGCAGAATTAACTCCTTCAAGCCATGCCTACTCTGGACGAACTCAAATAGGTTATTTTTTCAATAAATCCTAATTCAGCTACTGGTCCAGATGGCTTGAGTGGTAAGTTCTACCAAGTGTGTTGGGACATCATTAAATCAGATCTGATGGATGTAGTACAATCTTTCTTTTGTGGATGTGACATGTCTTGATTCACGACTCATGCATGCTTGGTACTCCTTCCTAAAGTACAACATCCAAATAAGTTGAATGAATTCTGACCTATCAGCTTGAGTAATTTTTCTAACAAGATTATTTCCAAGTTGTTGTGTAGCAGATTGGCCCCTATCCTATCCAAAGTCATTTCTCCCAATCAGTCAGGATTTGTCAAAGGTAGAAATATAACAGAGAATATAATGTTGGCCTAGAAAATTATTCATGGTATCAAGAAACCAAAGAAGGGTGATAATTTGGTGATTCAACTTGACATGACCAAGGCATATGATAGGATATCTTTGTCCTTCATTTGTTTAGTCTTGAGAAAATTTGGTTTTGGTGAGATTTTCATTGATATAGTGTGGAGGACTATGAGTAATAATTGGTACTCTATCATTATTAATGGTGCAAGACATGATTTTTTCTATCATCAAATTTAGGCCTTAAACAAGGAGATCCTCTTTCTCCTTCTTTGTTTATTCTAGGTGCTGAAGTTCTATCCAGAAGTTTGAATGCATTTTACAATGACCTACATTATAAAGGTTTTCAGATAGAAGTTAGAGGACCTTAGATTAATCATCTCGGTTTTGCAGATAATATAATCATTTTTGGGTCTATTGATAGGAGGTCTCTACTACTCATTATAGATATACTTACAGCTTATGAGATGACATCTGATCAGCTGGTAAATAAGGAGAAAAGTCAATTTATGATTACTTCTAACACATCCTCTAATATTGCTGATCTCTTACGTGCAGTGACTAGTTATTCCAAAAAGGAAAGTCCTATCAGCTATTTAGGTTGTTCTTTATATATTGGTGGGTAAAGAGTCATTTATTACTCTGACTTGATGGATAAGATTGTCAAGAAAATTAGTGGATGGTATTCTAAAATTCTCAGTTATGGAGGTAAAGTAACTCTTATCAAACATGCTATATTATATATTCCAATCCATATACTTTTAGCTATCTCTCCTTCTAAGACCACACTTAATTACATAAAGAATGCTACGGCTGATTTCTTTTTGGGGTAGGATCAAGGGAAAAAGAAATACAACTGGGCTTTATAGGAAACACTAAGTTTTCCTCAGGTTAGGGGGGCGGGGACTGGAGTAAGAAATCTTTCTGATATATGCATGTCCTTCCAATACAAATAGTGGTGGAAATTTAGGGTAAACAAGTCACTGTGGGGGCAATTCCTAAGAGCAAAGTATTGCTAAAGAGCAAATCTTGTTGCCAAGAAATTGGGTACAAGTCAGACCTTGGTTTGGAAATACTTAACCAAAATAAAAAAAAGAGGTTGAAAAACACATTACATAGAGGATCTACTCAGGTTCTTGTTCTTTTTGGTAGGATGATTGGTTAGGAATTGGCCCTCTCTCCAAATATACAACTAAAAGTTTTAGACTTAACAATGAATCAATGGCTCAGTACTTAAACAATGGTTAGTGGAATGAAGTTAAAATAAGACAATATGTCTCTGTACTATTGATTCCTTAGATTCTACAAATTAAAATCAATTACAAGCCAGCAATACCTGATAAAGCTGTGTGGAAATTGACTGAACAGGGTAAGTTCTCTATTTCATCTGCCTGGGATCAAATTAGAATGACTAAGAAGAAAAATCAGTTGAATAAGCTCACATGGAGTAGTGATATCCCCTTCAAGATATCCTTTTTACTTTGGAGAGCCTTAAGGTTGAAACTACCCACTAATGACAAGATCACAATGTTTGGCAAGGACCTTGCTAAATGTTCTTGTTGCGTTACAGCTAGAATGGATGATATTCATCATGTGTTTGTGGATGGAAATTTTGCAAATAATGTTTGACAATTTTTCTCTAGTACTGTTGGTAATATTCATTGTTGAACACTATTACATCATCTGTTAGCTTACTGGTGGAATAGAAAATTCAAAAATGATGCTAAAACCCAAACTCTTCCCATCTTTATATGCTAGAATCTTTGGAAGAATAGATGCTTTTCAAAATATGATGCTAAGATGTCTAGTATGGCAAGGGTTAAATTCCTCATCAAAATGAACATTACTAATCTAATAATTACTACGTTCCCTTACCTGATATGGCCTCCCAACTGGAATGATATCATTCATCTTGTTAAAAATTGCTCTCATGAAATGAAAATAAAATAAGTGGTCTAGAAGACTCCTGTTGATACGATGGTGAAACTAAATATAGATAGGAGCGCATTGAATAATCCAGGCAGCATAGGTGGGGGTGGAATCTTAAGAGATCACCAAGAAAATATGATCTTTGTTTTCTCTATTCCACTTGGTGTTGGTACTAATAATCAGTCAGAAATTCAAGCTTCTATGTATGGTTTACAATGGTGTGTTAATTATGGATATAAGCATGTGTTATTGGAGGTTGATTCTCAACTGCTCACTACATGGATTAGATCCAACAAAAAGGTTCCTTGGCAACTTTATCAGTTTATTAGTGAGCTTAAAGAAGTCATCTCTCAACTACAAAACATGTCCTGCTTCCACACGTATAGAGAAGGTAATGGTACAGATGATCTACTAGCCAAATAGAGTCATTCGCCAGACATTACCCAACATTTCTATGTGTATCATCAGCTCCCTTCAAGAATCAGAAGTGTATATTTGATGGACAAAATGGGACTAATCAATTTCAGAAGATGAAAACTGAAAAAATTAAAGAAACCTCCTTGAAGCATGATGACTTATTGCCATTCCTTTTTAGTTTAGGTTCGACTAGGTTTCTTATGATTTTTTCTTTATGTAAAGGAAGAGTCTCCTTAGTTTTATGCATTCCTAGGAAATGTATACAGAGGAGTCCTCTCATAATTTACTTTGAATTTCTACATAGACTATGGTTTTGAGTGAGTTATCTTTAGTAAGATATCAACACTTTAAACCACCTTAGCGATAGAGGTATGGTTTATACCCTCCTCCTTGTAAATTTATTTCCTTTTGTTATATAATAAGGCTTGGGGGTGTGCGGCTCAACCCCTGACCGCCCAAAAGAGTGGGGAACCTTTAGCATAGGTCTGTTCCCTTAAAAAAACTCAACATTGAAATCAAATTTTCCATACAAAGTCATTTTGATAAAAATTGGGTCCCATACCTAATGGTTAATTTTAACTAAATCCATCGAGAGGTTCAAAATTACTCCAAAAACCTCAAAAATCAAACAAAATATTATTGTTAACCAAACTCGATATTTCAGAGCTAACCATGCTATTAAATTTTTATTCTAAAATGATTTCCAAGAATATTACCAAATGTAATGGCCTAGTTGGTCATTTTTGGCCTTATCTCTGAAAATTACTATTTCACCCCTTTTATAAGTTACTTCGAGGCTATTTTGAACTATCTATATTGTTATAATTGAAATCCTGAGTTTTAAAAAGTTAAAAATATTAGTTTTGGCATTTTGGAAGCTTACGTTGTTTAAAAGTGAGTTTTTGTGTCATTCTGAGTTTCGAGTATTGGATCAGAGATTCGACAATTCCATCAGCTTCTTTGAAGTGTTAAAGCCTCAGTTCTTTTCAACTATAATACAAAATAATAAAACTCTATATATAAAATAATAATCGAATACAAAATCTGATAAGTATATGTAAATAACACCATAATTGAATCGAAGATAGGATAGTATAAGGCAAGATAATTGCATTGAAGAGATAGGTACCAGAACATCAAAACTGGTCTATGAGAAGTTACATAATTGAATTCGAAGTCAAAATGAGAATTTTAGGTCCAAAGTTACATTTTTAGTTGTTTTCGAAACCAAAGTTTGACTTTGGTCAACATTCAGAGTTCGAAAGCTCGGATTGAGATTTTGACAGTTCTAGTAGTTTCAAATGGTGAAACTAATGCTAGAAATGGTTTTGTCATAATTTTTGGAGTTGCTGAGGGCAGTATAGGTATTTTGAGTTTTAAACTAGTTTGTTTGATTTGCATTAGTAAATGTGTCGTGGAGACCTCAGAATCAAATTCTAATTATTCTGTTCAGTTTGGATCATTATTTCTAATATGGATACATATAAATTTTATATAATTCTAATTTTGAATAAATTCTATGTGCCTATTTCGAGTTTTCATTGTTGGTTGATTCAGCTGGTGCAGTTTTTTGGTGGAGCCCATATTAACACTCTGTGTTCACGCCCTAGGCTTTGCGTTCATGGACAAAGGTTCCGCTTTCGCACAACATTGTTGGACCCTCACCCTTCGCGTTCGCAGTACCTTACCTATGTTTGTAGAGTATATTTTACCTGAAAAGTTTTAAAACTTGAGAATCAACATTTGTACTCCATTTTCGAATTTGTCAAGCTTTTGGGGGCAATTTTGAAAGAAGATTTTTGAATGCTTTCATTAGGTAAGTATTTCTAACATAATATTAATCAATTTCCATGAATTTTATTTTGGGTTCGATTTAGATTTCAAGATTCTGAATGTCCTAAATTGGGGATTCCTTGTGTTTGATTTTGAAACTTTAAAGTGTGATTTTTCCTTCAATTTGAACTCGATATTTGTGGAATTTTCACCCACAGACTCCATTTTTCGTGTGGAACCTGATTTCAAACTCAATTTTCAGATTTGAGAAATTTGAATTTTAATCTTGACTTTGATCAATTTACCCCTAAGCCAAATTCATGCCATATAAATTTCAAAATACACATCTTAATTCATAGTACCTATTTTGGATAGTGATTAATCGATTCGAGAATCATTTGGGTGCTTGAGGTGATTGAAAGCTTGTCCCAGTGTGCTTTTCGCATCGAGGTAGGCTTGGCTAACCTTTTTGAGACTGGATTTGAGCTATTAAGCATGTTCTTAAGATAATTGTGAGATGTAGATTAAATTATGAGCCTATAGCCTGATATGATTGAACTTGATGAAAATATGATATCAGTTATGCCAAATTTTAGGTAAATGGCGATCCTACAGATAAATTAAAATGAAATCAAGAGATTTGAGATAATTTGGATATTATTATGATAATATGAGACTCAACAAGCTTTTGGATGGTGTTGAGAATATTTGATGATGATTGCGATAAATTTGAAATTTATGAGCATATTTGGATGTCTTGTGGAACTCATTTCATTGATATATTGATTATTGATGAGAAAGTGATGATATGAGATAATGATGGCATTATGGTAATGGTTGATATACATGGTATAACCGCTTGATTTGATGGCTACTGTACACATATCATTTTGACTTGTTGCATTGGTATGCACACATACCTACTTGTTTAGGTGCATTGGTATGCACATATCTTCTACTTGCTCAGATGCATTGGTATGTACATATTCCTACTTGTTTAGGTGCATTGGTATTCACATATCTCCTACTTGCTTAGATGCATTGGTATGCACATATTTTATGCATGACTGATTGCATTGGTATGTACACATCTTATACATGACTGATTGCATTGGTATGCACACATCTCATTATATTTGCATCATTTCAGACATAATTATATATGTTTGGACAGTTGATTATGGCCTGTAACACCTTGAGACACTTCAGTATGAGGCCCGCAATGCCTCGAGTTGTTTCTTATTATGGCCTGCGACGCTTTGAGATAGTGAGTACATGGCCTGCGACGCCCCCAGGTTCTATTTTGTAGCTTTGGCTTGATAGATGTGTACATCGGCCCTACGGCTGTCATGATTTCACCTCATATATGGCCTACGACGCTACTGCATTCATGTGTTGCATCAGTGACTATAATTACTGTCTTTATTTGTCACTATACATATTTATATTATGTACTGACCCTTTTGATGCAGGTGATAGGATTCTTCGTTATTACATACTCGTTCAATTGCTCTTACCTAGTCGGCTGAACCTATTGGGTACATTTCGATGTATTCACCCCTTACTTTGTTTCCTCCCGGCAGATCAAGCAAAGGGACCTAACAAGGTAGTTGATTCATTCTACCAGAGTTTTCTCTAGTCATCCAGATCTTAGCAGTGGGACTCAGACTTCGAGTTGTCGTGGATCTTTGAGACTTCTTTTATTTAATTCCAGTCGGGTTATGTATCAAACATATCGGCTTTGTACCCCATTTTGAGACAGTTGTATTTACTCTTTTACTACTTTAGATGTTCTTGTACTCATGACTCCTGGTTTTCGGATTGTTTATGTTTTGTTGGGATTGTTTACGCTTTACTTTATTTTCTATAGTTGCGATCCAATTTTGGGTCGTGACACCAACGACTACCTTATGCCAAATTTTAAAAGCTAAAATACTAAATAATTCAAAGTTGTACTAAAAGCATTGTAACATGAGACTATCATGCTTTTAGCCTAAATTAGCAATTTTAGAGTGAGGTTTTTTACCTATATATTTTTATTGAAGTCAACTTTCAACTGAAGTGGCCATAACATTTACCTATTTCATCAACTGAAGTGGCAATAAAATTGTCTGAAATAAATATTTTAATTCTTTTAATGTGGCCTTTCATCTAATAAACGTGACCCTCAACTTTTCTCTCATAACTTTAGATATACTAGTTCCTGGGCACGTACGTTACATGTGTGTCCCATACTAAAGTGTTTAGATGATTTAGGTTGAAATGCATAAACTTTGTGTCTCTTTTTATCTTATATATTTTTTTTATACTTTCCAAAAAAAATCTTGATTTTCTTTTAAACCTTTCACATTTTCTCTCTACAGCAGCTAATTTTACTGTAGTTCATTAAGTTTTTCTTAATTATGATCTGAATGATTGAATAACTATGTCATAGAAGTTCAAACTTCAAAAACAAATTAGAAAACAAGTTTAAAGAACTACATTCTCTCTAAAAAAATGCAACAATTTAACAAATATATTCTCAAAATAGACAGACCCATGATTTGAAGAATCAGAGACACCATTATCTTTAATGAACAAATTTTAAAAAATAGCCCCTTGTTTGATCTTAAAGTTGCAATGTTGCACAATGATGAAGTGATGGTTTTGATGACCAGTGCACCTAGATGAGTTTTGAGTATGAGAGTGAGAAATCAACTATATCATCTTTTCTTAGAGAGAGAGAGAAACAGAGAGTGTGTGTCTATATATATACACACACATATATATTATGCACAGTTATTATTTCTCTTACAAATTCAAAATGCTTTCGTAGAAATACTAAAAGAAAATAGAAAGAAAAATTCAATAACAAGAATCCATGATAGAAACGTATTCAAATTAATTGGATCACTACTTCCTTTCTTCTTCTTACTTCATTCCTTGATAAGAGAATTTAAAACCTCTAGACAAAATCCTAATGTATCGTTTCTTAGCCATGTGATTAAGTTTTGGTAACATAAAGAATGAAGGAGAAGTTATTTATGTAATATGACATAATACATATCAAATATTCAGGGAAAACATAGTAGTGTTGATATGATGATGCCTTGAAATTACAAAATCGTATTTGATGATTAAATTATACAATGTTTGAATCTAGTTATCATGAAAAGTATGATGGTAAATACATATGACGTGTTTGTTTATATAGTGGTGTTCAAAATCTAATGGTAAAAAAAAGAATAGTTTCAAATTCCCTAATCATTAAGTATGTTGTAAATGTATAAAATTGTAACATAAAGAATGCGAAAGAATTATAATTGAAATTTGATGGAATAAAACATGTAAAGAATGAGAGAAAATTAAATAGGCGAACAACAAAAGAAATTAAATAGTAGAGAATGGATGGAGTGGAGACAAACCGATTATTAGGAAAAATTCTCTGATTCAAGAGTTGAACTTTTAATTCAACATTTATGTAATTAAATGTAATATTTTTCTCTTCAACTTGAAACATATAATTAAGGTTTGACCGGATTAAAATATAATATTTTCTATTTACTAATTAATTAATAAATTAACCTATAATATATTAATGAGTGGAAGAGTAAAATGGTAATCCAATTTTGAAAATTTGCGCTTTTCACTTTTAGTAATATATGATGATATGATGTCTCATGCCCCGAGAGGTACACTGGACGTAACTGACACTCGGAGACTATTGCTAGTCCCCAACTGAATCACCTAGTCCCATAACTCTAGTTCCATCAACAATTCAGCAGAAGATAACAAAGAGAAATCTGACTATCGGTGGGCTACAAGACTATCACAATCACTATGTGTATATATATGCTAAGAACAACGAAAACAACCTCAATATAAAGGAATAAAAAGTAGAAAAGAACCCTAACATCAGCCACCATACGTCTATGTCTATGAAGCCTATATAGCTACTACCTAAGAAGGTACCATGACAGGCCATGGCTACCACAATCCTATAAAAGAACTCAAGGAAACTAAAGCAAGTAAAGATGTCCTCCGGAGGCAGAGGAGGACTCACTAAGTCTGAAATTAGGAACTTTGAACCTCAACAATTTACCTACTGAAGTCCTCTGTCTACAGAATCTGCATCATAAAATGATACAGTGCCAAAAGGGTGTTAGTTCGTGAAATGTACTGTATGTAAAATGGGCTAAGATAAACAATATAAGCAAGACAGTATAAAATGACATCAGTTCATCACTCACTTAATCTCAACTCGGAGTAAGGAACAGGACCCTATCACATCACTATCCATCAAGACATTACACTATCACATCAACCTTAAAGTACTATCGAAATGACATTTAAAGAAGTCTACCAAGTCCTCTATCGGACAAAGGAAACATCTGCTTTCACAGTTCAATCCTGTCATATGCTGGCCACGTATTTATTGAACGCGAGGGGACTCGCTCTTACCCATTTCGATGCTAATACTCCTCCCAGGACTTGACATGTTCATAAGTCTATCAATATCAGGATAGTTATACAACCAACCTTCCTCAGTCAAGGACCTCATCTCATCTGACCTTCCATCAACTCAAGGACTAGAAGCATCCTCACCAACTCTATCTCAATCAAATTTAAAATCTAGGGATACTAATTTCATCAACTTCAACAATTAATACACTCAATTTAGGACACAGACCACAAAAATCAACACACTCAGACCGTCAAGGCTCTAGATATTACCCCTAGGATCATTCTTGAAGTCATTAACAAGGAATTCATAAAGGGTAGATACATTCTCACACAATAATACATGTTAACAATAAATCCATAGCATGATGATAATCAATTTGAGAAACTACATTGAATTTAGGTAAGATTTTCAATATAGCATTCAAACATTATAAAATAAGACCCGTCAACTATCAACTACTCACCCTAGACCAGTCAAGGGGCACATGGGAGAATAAACCCATATTCTGGGTATGCTTTATATACCTTGGACTAGGATTTTACTACACTTCAACAAGAATTATACTCGAACTTGGAAATCCTTGGCCTTTCCCTTGCTATCTCTCTCAAGAACTTACGGTTTAAACTTGAAGGTAATTGGTTTTTGAGACCCTTTTATATAAAATCAAGCCTAAAAATACGTTTTGAGGTATTAGAATGGGTTGGGAATATCTAAAATACCCTTCCCGAATTTATAAGAAAAATGTGTCACAAAAGTTACATTGGTCCACGATGCGAACCCATCGCGCATCAGTGTATTTCCAAAAATTTCAACCTCCGTCCAAAATTGAAGAAAAAACATAAGTGTGGGTCCGCGATGGATCCACATTGTGGCCCTGGTGCGCACCCTCACTATTTTTGGTTAAACTTCAAAAATTATTTTTCGACCCGATTGCTCTAAAATCAGGTCGAGATCATTTTCCCGCTCAATTTTTCATACTGATCGCAAATTTGATCTTGGATTTCCTATCAAAGCTTTAGAAGACACATTATATGCATAATTACATTTTAGGAGCATTTTGATAATTTTACAGGGTGTTATATCATCTCCCCCTTGGGAACATTTGTCCTCAAATGAAGAGTACAGGTAGGATGGAAGCACGAGTAACCACAAAACTCGTCTCATTCCTCACTCGGGAACTCTCAAACCCTCAACTATCTGTCACCTATCTATCTCTATCTTAGACTCAGGAAATAGGATCGGATTAATACCTCAACTTAATGAAAGGAGACATTCACTAGCGTTAAGGATATGGACCTTACCTTCGACATCATTATGATTCGACATAAATAGGTGTAGTTACTTGTGTTTAATCAATTCCTCAGCTTCCAACATAGCTTCCTCAACAAATTGATTCCTTCATAGCACCTTGACGGAGGCTATCTATTTGTTCCTCAGCTTACGAACTTGTCGATCAAGGATTTGGACCAGAATTTCTTCGTAGGATAGGCTATCCTTCACTCCCATACTCTCGATAGGAATTGCCAAAGTCAGATCTCCTAAACATTTAGCATTGAAACGTGAAACACCAAGTGAACTCCATCTAACTCCGAAGGTAGGTCTAGCTCATAAGCGACCTTCCCAATCCTCTTCATAATCTAGTATGGTCCAATATAATGGGGACTCAACTTCCCCTTATTACCAAACCTCATGACACCGCTCATGGGTGACACCTTCAAGTACACCCAATCATCCACCTCAAACTCCAGGTCCCTTCTCCTCACATTCATATAAGACTTCTGGCAACTTTGTGTTGTCTTCAACCTTTCTCTGATGACTTCACCTTCTCTATGGACTGGTCTACAAGATCAAGTCCAATTAACTCCGCTTTGCTAACCTCAAACCAGCCAATCGATGATCTACATCTCCTCTTATATAATGCATCACAAGGGGCCATCGAAATGCTAGCATGGTAGCCGTAGTTGTACACGAAAATTTGATCAAAAGGATATGATCATCCCAATTTCCTTTGAAGTCGATAACACATGCTCTCAACATATCCTCCAAAGTCTGAATGGTGCGCTCTGCCTGTCCATCTATCTAAGGGTAGTGTACTGAGATTCACTCTCATACCCAATTCCTGCTGAAAAGATCTCCAAAATTGGGATGTGAATTGAGCTCCTCTGTCCAAGATAATGGACAAGGGAACCCCATGTAACCTCACAATCTCACGAATGTATAGTTGGACATACGCCTCAGCTGTATTAGTTGTCTTAACTACAAAAAAGTGGGCTGACATGGTCATCCTTTCAACAATCACCCATATCAAATAATGCTGCTTTCGGGATTATGGTATGCCAGTAATGAAATCCATGTTGATCACCTCCCCTTTCCACTCAGGAATTTTAAAGTTCTGAGCCAATCCACATGGTTTCTGATGTTCCACCTTAACCTGCTGGCAATCGGGACACTGAGAAACAAATTCAGCAATGTCTTTCTTCATCCCATTCCACTAATAGACTTCCCTCAAGTTGTGTTACATCTTGGTGGAGCCAGGAGACAAAATTAGCAATGTCCCTCTTTATTCCATTCCACCAATAGACTTCTCTTAAGTTGTGGTACACCTTGGTAGAACCAAGATGGATACAATATCTAGAGCTATGAGCTTCATCCATTATCCTATCTCGAACACCATCAACATCAGGTACGCATAGTCTACCCTGGTATCTCAACACCCCATCTCCCCCTTTGGAAAAAACCATCACCTTCTGCTTGTGAACCACTTCTTTCAATTGGCACAAGACAGGGTCTTGGTCATACTTTCCCTTTACTTCTGACACTAAGGATGAAACAGACCCATTCTGAACATTGATCCCACCTTCATTGTTCTCCCCAAGTTGCACTTCTAATTGAGCCAATCTATGTACTTCCCTAGCTAGTTCTCTCTTTCCTTCCTCTATAAGAGCAGTGCTACCCATAGATATCCTGCAAAGAGCATCAACAATAATGTTAGAATTACCTGGCGGGTAGGGGATGCTCATATCATAATCCTTGAGAAACTCCAATTATCTCCTCTGCCGTAGGTTGAGCTCCTTCTAGCTGAATATGTATTGTAGGCTTTTGTAGTCGGTGAACACATCCACATGCACTATGTACAAATAGTGACATAAAATCTTAAGTGCGAATACCACTGCTGCCAACTCGAGATCATAAGTCAGGTAATTTTTCTCATAGATCTTAAGTTGTCTGGAAGCATAAGCTATCACCTTCCCTCTCTGCATCAACAGATAACCGAATCCGACTCTAGATGCATCACAGTATATCACGAAGTCCCCCATCCCATCTAGCAAGGTCAAAACTAGTGTTGTAGTCAATCTAGTCTTCAACTCTTTGAAACTCTTTTCACATTCCTCAGACCATTGAAATTTGGCCTTCTTCTGAGTCAGCCTAGTCAATGGGGTTGATAAAGAAGAGAAACCCTCAACAAATCTACGGTACTATTGAAACTTGGCCTTCTTCTGAGTCAGCTTAGTCAATAGGGCTGACAAAGAAGAGAAATCCCTCAACAAATATCGATAGTAGCCCTCGAAACCCAAGAAGCTTCTTATTTCTATTGGAGAAGTTGGTCTTGGCCAGTTTTTAACCGCTTCAATCTTTTGGGTATCTACTCGAATACCATCTCCCCAAACAACATGGCCTAGGAAAGACATAAACTTAAGCTAAAACTCATACTATGAGAACGTTGCATACAACTCATGGTTCTTGAACGTTTGCAAAATCACTCTAAGATGATTAGCATGCTCCTCTTCATCCTTCGAATACACCAGAATATCATCAATAAATATGATCACGAACATATCAAGGTACAGTCTGAATACCCTGTTCATCAAGTCCATGAAAGCCGCAGGTGTATTTGTCAACCCAAAGGACATGACCAAGAACTCAAAATGGTCATACCTTGTCCTAAAGGATATCTTTGGAATATCACCTTCCCTCACCTTTAACTGATGCTAACCCAATCTAAGGTCTATCTTGGAGAAACAAGTAGCACCTTGAAGTTGGTCAAATAGGTCATCTATCCTGGGAAGAGGGTACTTGTTCTTTATTATAAACTTGTTTAGTTATCGGTAGTTTATGCACATTCTGAGAGACCTATCTTTCTTATGCATGAATAGGACAGGAGCTCCCTAAGGAGACACACTAGGCCTTAACAAACCTTTCTCTAACAAGTCCTTCAATTATTCTTTCATTTCTTTCACCTCTGTAGGGGCCATTCTATAAGGTGGAACTGAAATGGGTTGGGTCTCAGGAAGTACATAAATTCCAAAGTCAATCTCCCTGTTAGGAGGGACTATAGGTAGATCACCAAGAAACACTTAGGGGAATCATTCACAATTGGGACTAATTCAAGAGTAGAAGATTCAACATCATCGGACTTGGCTCACACGAGGTGGTAAATGCAACCTTTGGGGATCAACTTTCTGGCTTTAAGATAAGATATAAGCTTGACCTTAGGTGCAATAGAACTCCCTTTCCCCTCTAAGAAAGTTTCATTAGGAAATTAGAACTTAAGAATTCGGGTTCTACATTCAACAGAGGTATAATATGTGTGAATCCATCCATGATAAGTATCACATCAAGGTCAACTATCTCCAATTCTACCAAGTCAGCTAAGGTATCTCTATGATAACTGGACACTATATAATCCTTGTAAACCCTCCCAGCTAATATAGACTCACCAGTAGGAGTGGAAACAGAAAAAGGTTCAAGCAAACACTCTGGGAGAATCTCAAACTTACTAGTCACATAAGGAGTCACAAAAGATAAAGTGGCACTCGGGTCAAGCAATGCATAACAATAAAAAGTACAGACTTGAAGCGTACCCGTAACTATATTTGGTGCAACCTCTTAATCCTATCGATTACCCATAGCATAAAGGCGATTTGTCCCGCCCCCTATACCAATAGTAGTACCCCTCTGATGATTGCCCACTGGAGGTGTTGCAGAGGACTGTGCCCTGCTGCTCCCTTCCCCTCGCCTCCTCTTTGGACACTCATACTGGAAGTGACCAGTCTATCCACATGAATAACAAACATCTTTACCCACACGACATTCACCCAGATTAAGCTTACCACACTTGTCACAAGGTAGCTTTCTCACAGTGGCCCGAGATTGGGCACCCGGAGCCCTAAAATTCTGGTAACCATGAGATTTCTGCTCATAACTGTTTGACTGAATGGCTCACTAGCTACAGAAGGTACATGATGAGATGAT
This sequence comes from Solanum virginianum, assembly GCA_000787875.1. NCBI lineage: Eukaryota > Viridiplantae > Streptophyta > Magnoliopsida > Solanales > Solanaceae > Solanum > Solanum virginianum. Next base: position 23,632 of record DF360210.1, on the reverse strand, counting down.
CTTTTCTGGAAGTAGGACTTGTCACCTTATTCTGCCTCTGCTGGCTAGGCTCATGTCCTACTAATTTTGCCTTTCTATTCATCTGCTCTTCTCTATCCCTTATCTTATCCTCCTCGGTCTGTTGGGCATACACCATGATTCTGGAGATGTCCATGTCAGGGATTCACAAGGCTACTTTGCACTCCTTCTGCACATGTCTGCCCAGACCAGACACAAACTTCCTTATTTGAGCCCTCATGTCTTGCACCATCTCCGGAGCATACCTGAACAACTTAATAAACTTAAGGCTGTACCCCTTAACCGTCATCCCTCCCTTCAACTCTTTGAAACTCTTTTCACATTCCTCAGACGTCTTGCACCATCTCCGGAGCATACCTGAACAACTTAATAAACTTAAGGCTGTACCCCTTAACCGTCATCCCTCCCTGCTTCAAGTTCACGAACTCATCTATCTTAGCCTCCCTCAATTCTTGAAGGAATAAATGGTCTAGGAAAGCACCTTCGAGCTCTTCCCATTTTGCAGGCTCCACATTCTCACCCCTACTCTCCTTCCATTGGTTGTACCATACATTAGCAACATTTTTCTGCTGGTAGGAAGCAAGCTCAACTCCCTCAATCTCAGTAGCATGCATAGCTTTCAGGACCTTATGTATTTTATCAATAAAATTCTACGGGTCCTCCTCCACCTTGACCCCGTATGTACTGGCAGGTTTATGCTCAAGAAGTCTCTGAGCCGAGTTGCAGCTAAGGGCTCCTATGAGCTAAAAGTAGGAGCTTGAGGACCTTTGTTGTTACCCTGGGAGGCCACCAGCTGGGTTAACATAGTGATGGCTCCCTTAAATTCTGCCTCGGTACTGGGACTTGGCTGGGGCTGAGTAGGGGGCGCCTGTGGGACTTTAGTAGTCCTGGCAGGCCATCCCTATCTCTTTGTCTATGCTGAACCGGGACCTTGGGTTAGGTGTTCTCAGCAGTTGAGGCTGAGGCATCTCTCTGGGCAGCTATTCTCTTTGGTGATATTTTCTGTAAATGTGAAATGCACTAGTTAAAATGAGATTTCTATCAAGTTAAACACTATCGCATGAATTCAGATCATAGAAGAAGGGTAAGACTTTCTCATGTCCTATAGCCTCCTGGTTAGGAAGTGTGGTTCACAACACACCAATAAACAAGACTCTACTAGGCACAGCTTCATAGACTCCCTAGGACACTCGAACTTTGGGCTCTAATACCAAGTTTGTCACGCCCCAGGAGGGTACCCTGCACGTAACTTGTTCTCGAAGACTATTGCTAGTCCCTAAGCGAACAACTAGTCCCATCACCCTAGTTCCATCAACAATTCAGCGGAAGATAACAAAGAGAAATCTGACTATCGGTGGCTACAAGAATATCACAAGGGGGAAAAAATAACAGAAACAACCTCAATATAAAGGAATAAAAAAGGGAAAAGAACCCCAACATCAGCCATCATACGTCTATGTCTATGAAGCCTCTATAGCTAGTACGTAAGAAGGTACTATGACAGGCTATGACTACTACAATCCAATAAAAGAACTCAAAGAAATGAAAGCAAGTAAAGATGTCGTCCGAAGATAGAGGAGGACTCACCAAGTCTGAAATCAAGAACTCTGAACCTCAATAATTTACCTATTGAAGTCCTCTGTCTACAGAATATGTATCATAAAACGATGCAGTGCCAAAAAGGCATTAGTACGTGGAATGTACTGTATGTAAAATGGGCTAAGGTAAACAATGTAGGAAAGACAGTATAAAATGACATTAGCTTATCTGTCACTCAATCTCAACTCGGAGTAAGAAATATGACCCTATCACATCACCATCCATCAATACATTATACTATCATATCAACGTCACAGTACTATCAAATATGAAACTTATTTCGGAGTTTCTACAACCGACAACCACCACCTATGAGCCAGTGATGATACAACGAAGAGATGTCATTGGCACATCTTCCCTGTACCTTGCCAGGGTAAAGGACGAGTATATCGGGGATCCCAAAAGAAGTCTATCAAGTCCTCTACGGGACAAAGGAAATATCTGCTTTCACGGTCTAATTCTCTCTTACGCTGGTCATATGGTTAATGAGCGTGAACGAGACTCGTTCTTACCTATTTCTGTGCTAATACTCCTCCCAGGACTCGACATACTCATAAGTCTATTAACATAAGGATGGTTATACAACCAACCTTCCTCAGCCAAGGACCTTATCTCAACTGACCTTCCATCAACTCAAGGACTAGAATCATCCTTTCCAACTCTATTTCAATCTCATTTAATGTCTAAGGATACTAATTTCATCAACTTTAGCCATCAATACACCCATCTCAAGACACATACGACAAAAATCAACACATTCAGACTGTCAAAGCTCTAGATATTACCCTTAGGTTCACTCTTGAAGTCTTTAACAAGGAATTCATAAAGGGTAGATACATTCTCATACAATAATACATGTAAACAATAAATCCATGGCATGATGATCATCAATTTGCGAAACTATATAGAATTTAGGTAAGATTTTCAATATAACATTCAAACATTGTAACACAAGACCCATTAACTATCAACTACTTACCCTAGACCAATCAAGGGGCACATGGGAGAACAATCCCATATTCTGGGTAGCCTTTACATACCTGGGACGAGGATTTATATCCTTTGCTTGAAAGCTTCAGGCAGAAAGTAGAATTCAAACTTAGAAATCCTTGGGTTATGCCTTACTATTTCTCTCAAGAACTTATGCTTTAAACTTGAAGGTAATAGATTTTTGAAACTCTTTTGTACGAAATCAGGCTTAAAAATACATTTTAAGATGCAATTGTGGATACTGTAGAGTTTATAAGAAGATGAACATGTGAAAAGCTTAGTGATAAAGTATTAAAAGTGGAAGGTAAAAGGAATAATAGTTAAAACTCAATAATTAGGGAAAGAGGTAAGAATTTTTAACATATAACAATAATTATGAAAATTAAAATGCTAGAACCTAAAAAATAAAAGTGAAACCATTTTGGAGTTCAAATTTGCCATGATTTAATTAAAGTATTACTATTTAGTTAAATATTTAATTAGCTTTTGATTTAGTGGAGGGCAAAATACTTGGAACCTTCCCAAATATATTTTTTGGTGTATCTTTACTGAATTTATTTTTTATACACTTCATATTTTTCTGTAAATTATGAGATGATATTAATTTTAAGAAAAAATATAAAAAATCAATACAATACTTAGTTTTATAAATTTTCATTCTTTTACATTTTTAATATTTATTCTCTCTTCTTTTGTATTTTGAATTCTGACAAAGTATATATGTAAAAATAAAAGAGAGAAAGAATATTGCTTTTAAAGTCCAATATGAAAATTGTGAAAGAATTTAGCACATACTTAACTTCTTAAGGTATCACTATAATTCTGACGCTTATGTGATATTATATCAATTTTAAAAATATGAGATAAAATCAATTCTAAATAATCAATGCAAAAACATTAGAAAATAAGCTACTCAATCATCAAACTTTTAACTATTTTAAAGCAAATTACATAATCAATTCATGAAAGGATTATTAGTTTCAACTTCAATTTGAATTCTTTTTTTTTCAAAAAAAAAAAAAAGATCTTTCCCGCTCATTTTTAGTATATTCCCATACAGAAGAAGAAAATATTTTAATTTATTAAAAGAAATTGTATTTTGATGTGTGATTATTTTTCTTTAAAATAAAATATAATTTTAATTTTAAGGAAAAGACATATTAAACAAACAAAAGTTACCTCCATAACTCTATATGTTACTCCCACTTCCTATGCTACAACTAGAACAACAACTCTATATGTTACTCCCACTTCCTATGCTACGACTAGAATAACAACTCTATATGTTACTCCCACTTCCTATATTACAACAAGAACCACATGACTAACATCTAATTGATTTGCATGATTATTTTTCTTAAAAATAAAATATAAATTCAATTTTAAGGGAAATAAAACCAAACCAACAAAACACTACCTTCATAGATCCATTTATATTACTTTTCAATAAAAAATCTACTTTCTGGCTTCCTCCTTAACAACAACATGAACCATCGATAATCATCACAAGTAAACTAACAAAAAGCAAGTACATGATCGTAAAAATTGTAGTCTTACTAATGTTGAGAAAATATAGTAAAAATTAGAAGATGAAGGAAACATACAAGGAAAAAACTCTATTTACATGAGCAAGAAAGAATGCAAAGTGGTCAAAAACGTTTTGAGTCTTTATTGGTTTTAATTTGGTTAGGTGTAATTATATAGTTATTGTCTTGGTCTAATTAAACAATTATTGTCTTGTGAATGTATAACTCATAAAATTGTTAATTGAAAATTAACTTTTTGGTGTAATTAATAATTAATTAATATAGTTGTTTTATAATATTTTAATTTAGTGAAGGGCAAAATGATAATTAAACTTTGAAAGTTAGAGCTTCCCACTTTTGATAATATATGATGATGATATGATGATTATTATAGGAATTTCTTAACAGTTGAAAACTTAAAATTTGTAGCATCCATAAAAGGGTAAACGTCAAGTATTATTATACAGAAGCTCAGAGTTTTTATTCAGGCAACTATGACGTAAAAGAGTTGAATGGGGCATAATGTGATGCTAATTTGGATAAGTCGGGCTTTAATGCGTGTACCCAACATTGAATTAAAAATAAAAAAAATAGTTGAAAAATATATATGGCCTTGATATCCAAGACGTGCTCATTTCTCTAAATATATCTAGATACTACATGTATACACAACGAATACTTTAAATCAATGTCTTTGCGTATGTTAATTTATTTTAGGAAAAGCATGACACAGGCATTAATGTTCGACAATGAATTCGTGAAGTTTATAGCTTAGTTTATTTTATCACTTCCACTTTTCCTTCTTTCTTTTTTCTGTTAAGCATTAGTTTTTTTCTTTTTGATAGAATCCATCCACCCAAGCTTTCACCTCCCGCGGTGATAGGGGTTTTGGCTCGGACGCCTACCTTGTGTATTATTTAAACAAAAGAATACAAGAGGGAGATCAAACCTTACCTCTAGTTACAAAGGGATGTGAAGGGAAGGGAAGAAAGTAAGAGTTCCAAGTTTAAAGGTAGCTTAAGATAGACAAAAGAAGCTACCATTTGCATGAGATGAACGAGGCCTTCAGAGTGTGTTTGTACAATTTACCTTTAATTTCTAGACTAATCAACACCTTCCTAGACCATAACGAATTGAATGATTAGGGAGGATCAAAAGTCCAACATGAGTGCTTCTTCACCTTTCTCCAAAAGTTGGCTAATTATAGCTTGTTCATGCGCAATGGGCCTCTTGCTTCTAATAGATGATCATTTTCATTGAGAAAGATTTTTATTCCTATATGGCTGTAGCATACTTAGCTAGAGCGTCTGCAACTTTATTACTTTCTTTATAGCAATGTGTAATTGTAATATTTCTTCGGTGCATCTTCTTCTTGATGTCCTCAATGATCTTATGAAGTTTCCATGACACTTGGATTTGTCATTGCAACATTTGAATAATAAGGATTGAGTAAAGTTCCACTTCAAGCCCAAAAAATTATTGGTTACAACACCAGCTAATACCAATTATCACAGCATGAGCTTCACTAAAATTGCTAGTATAGAATTGGGTGTTATATGCAAAAGCCATAAGCATGTCTCCATTTCTATTCCTAACAATTCCTCTGGCTCTAGATTTGTTGATTACAGGCATAAAGCTTCTATCTGGTGTTGAGCTTCCAATTGTTAGCCAAAGGTTTGTTCCAATTGATTATCAAACTACTGATCGTGGGCTTGTAATGTTCTGCTATCCAGTGAATATCCTGCCAGCTCCATGTCTCCTTTATATCGCTAATTTTTTTCCCCATTGCCACCATCACTTGAAATAAGATTAGATTACAAAGTCTAGCAACAGAGATGTTTTTGTTTTCATACCTTTTCGTACACCTGGCTTTCCATAATTCCCAACATATAATGCAAGGAGTAATATGAATGAGGAAGATATGTACTGTATTTCTCACGACCCAAGCCTAGGGCCTAGACGTGACACAGCGAATAAGAACCCGAGAGGATACCCAAACAAGCCTCTTAAGCATACATAGCACATTCTTGGCTTTAACGAAATCATAAAAGATAAATGGGTGTATAACATGAAGTATCTAGGGGAAATGGGACTAAGAAAAGTCTTCACAATTACATAAAGATAAATAAAGTCAAGCTCAACATAACTTCCATATCCAATAACTTCTCTAGTATGAGTGGAACGGGGGCCAAGACATATCCCGGGCTCACCCTCAAAAGATAAAGAAAGTCTAAATAGATAAGTCTTAACAAGAGCATGAAAGTAAAGTGGATGTTGTCCCCAAAGTGGAGGACTCACCAATGGCAATCTTCAATGATCCGGCTAGCCACGAGGTGGAAGAGGATGTGTAGGAGCTCCGGTCCCTACATAATTAAATCATGTAGGCAAGAGTATGCATTAGTACTTGGAATGTACTAAGTATGCAGGGTGTAATGTAACAAGGAATATAAGCCATAACAACCAAGATGCATAATCATAATCAATAGGCATAAGCTCAATATTATATGTATAGTCAATGCTCAAGTTCAAACATTCATGGAGATAGTCAAACTTGCATAATATGTCATGCATATATGGGAGGAGACCCAAACCGGCATATAAGGCCAAGTGAGCTATTACTTAGAATCCCGATATCCACTCTACACTGAATAAGGAGTAGTCTTACTTGCTTAGAAAAACCAACCACTTACCTTATGATATAACCTTTTCGGAGAGTGTCACAAATATTCATACCTTACGACATAGCCTTTTCGATAGGTATTATAAGATGTCCTTAACTTACGATACAATCTTTCTGATAGGAGTTAAGATATGTCCTTATCTTATGATACAATCTTTTCGGTAGGAGCTAAGAGATATCCTTGCTTTATGATACAATCTTTCAGTAGGAGTTAAGAGATATCCTTACCTAATGATACAATCTTTTCGGTAAGAGTTGCAAATTATTCTACCTTATGGCATGAACTTTTCGGTAGGTATTGTAAGAGTAGCTCATCAAACCATTACATACTAATATCAAGAAAAAGGGCTCCAAATGATTCATACACTTGTAACATTCTCATGAGTTCATAGCATGCATAATAGCCCTTCAACATTTCAGTATTCACAACTCACATGTTTCATACTAAGACTTTAGTCAACATAGGATCTAGTCAGATACTCTAGTGTGGGTAATATACATATAGGTTTGAAATTATGCAATTCAAGAGTATAGAACATGAGAGGAGTGAAATCAATTTATTTTACAGTCATTCAGATCCACCCACCGATATTGGAGTAAAACCCTTTTATCATTTAGAAATCATACTTCAAGACATATAGTGAGGAATAGTTAGTTTGAATCATTCTTAATAATCCCATCATAATCACGTACATCTGAAATACTCCAAAAAGTGCCTGAAAATGTACCTCGAAAATGATCATAATCGTAATTTTCACATATCTCAAAATTCGAGTGTGATATTGAAAATCTGACTTTATATTCTTATTCAAGGGAACAATTGAGTGGAAAATAGGTATAACTCAGATTTTAGAGGACCCATAGTGAAAAAATAATTTCACCAAACTTCAATTTCCAAAAGCTATTCACGTTGGCTCCATTGATGTGTTTACTGATCATAAGAGTCTCCAATATGTGTTCACCCAAAAAGATCTTAACTTGAGACAAATAATGTGGTTAGAGCTCCTTAAAGATTATGATATGAGTGTGCATTATCACTCTGGTAAGACTAATGTTGTGGCTAATGCTCTAAGTAGGGTGTCTATGATTAGCCTAGCACATGTTGATGATGGTGAAAATGAGGTTGCTAGAGAGGTCAATTAGTTAGCGAGATTAGGAGTTAGGTTGAAAGAGGTTGATAATGGTAGGGTTATGGTTGTTGATAGTTCTAAATCTTCATTGGTTGAGGAGGAGAAGGCAAAGCAAGATCTTGACCCCGCATTGTTAAAGTTGAAGGCCTTGGCGAGAAATGGTAAGGTGTAGGTTTTGTCCCATGGGGGAGATGGTGCCCTTAGGTACCAAGGTAGGTTATGTGTGCCTAGTGTTGATGACTTAAGAGAGAAGATTCTTGATAAGGATCATAATTCTTCCTATTATATTCACCCCAGTTCTAAAAAGATGTATAGAGATTTGAGGGAAGTATTTTGGTAGGGTGGTATGAAGAGAGACATTGTCAATTTCTTATCCGATTGTCACAATTGCCAACAAGTTAAAGCCAATCATCAAAGGATGGGTGGCCTAGCTTAAGATATTGAAATTATCACTTGGAAGTGGGAGGAAATCAATATGGATTTGTAGCCCAAACAAGCCTCTTAAGCATACATAGCACATTCTTGGCTTTAACGAAATCATAAAAGATAAATGGGTGTATAACATGAAGTATCTAGGGGAAATTGGGTTACCGAAGACTAGAAAGCATTTTGATTCTATTTGTGTTGTGGTTGATAGAATGACAAAGTCGGCTCATTTCCTACTGGTTAAGACT
>DF360210.1:0-14452 GCA_000787875.1 Solanum virginianum | reverse complement strand
TAGTTAGACAAGTGATATAATCATGCTATGTTCTTGACTCTTGTTTGTTTATGGTTATCTAAAACCTCCTTTAATCCCTTTATCCCTATTTATACTCTCTTGTTGTTGTTTAATTATTTCCGCAACCAAGGATGTGTGAATAATATGCTAAGAGGCTACTTCTATTGGGATTTTTGAAATGATGTTTCAATACATTTGTTGCATTCATGCATGGGCTAAACTCATCTAGATTATTTCTCTCATATATAATTTTTTGACATTCGGGAATGAATGTTCCCAAGGGGGAGATATTGAATCGCCCAAAAAGTGCTCAAAAATATGCCTTGAAAATGCCTATAATTGTAATTTCAATATATCTCAAAATTTGAGTGTGATATTAAAAATCTAAGTTTATATTCTTGTTCAAGAGAAAAATTGAATGCGAAATGGATATAACCTAGATTTTAGAGGACCCATAGTGAAAAATGAATTTCGCCAAATTTTAATTTCCAGAAGTTGTTCGGGTTGGCTCCGCATCGTATTTTGTTGCCAATTTTTCTACTTTGGTCCAAGGCCTTGGGGTCTTGGGCCTAAGCTTTCCTATGCCTAAAAACACCTATAGGTAGTCATTTATCAACCCTATATCATTCAAGACATTTCCCAAAACCTTCTCTAACACTTAGCCAAATAATTCACTCAAATTCAAGTGTCCCAAACTCATTTCTGGATCTCAAGAATTTCATTCAAGCTTCAAGTTCTCATTCAGATCTTCTTCAATAAAGTCTCCAAATTTGAGGTGTATCGATTTCAACCATTGGGTCCTTTCTCCCATGGTGTCCAACCTTCCTTTTTAATTAAATTGTATGTTTTCAAGCTGATTTTCTATGGGTATTCTCATTATAAATTTGTTTATGAACTATGTTGGTGTTTCATAAAATGTTGACTATTTAAGAATGTTTTGAGTTATGAATCTATGATCTATTATGAGATTTGATGAGAGGTTTTAATGTATCTTGCATGAGGGTATTATCAAGTGTTGGTAGGTTGATTTACATTAAGTTTTATCACATGATTTTCCTCTTGAGTTGCATGATTTTGAACTAGCATTACACACCCACAAGTGTTTGGTAAAATCTCCAGTTATGGATTCTTGAGTTATTGATGATCTATTGTATGGCTTATGAGTCAAGTGACTTTTATGATAATGAAAGGAATATTTGTAGGGAAGTATTCAGTTATGGATTCTTGAGTTATTGATGATCTATTGTATGGCTTATGAGTCAAGTGACTTTTATGATAATGAAAGGAATATTTGTATGTGATGATTTCATGAAAAGTATCTATGGTGTTGCAAGTTTCCCACACCTTGTTGAGGGGGTGATATGCCTTAATCACCTTATCGGGGGGTGTTATGCCCGTACTACCATCTTGAGGGGTATATACCTTGACCACTTTATTGGGGGGTGCTATGCCCTACCTTGACCACTTTATTGGGGGGTGCTATGCCCGTACTACTATGTTGAGGGGTATATACCTTGGCCACCTTCCCGAGGGGTGCTATGTCTGTATTACCAATTGAGGGATAGATACCTCAATCACCTTCCAAGAGGGAGGAGGGGATATGCCTTGGATTCCAAGTACTAGTTGCTTAGTCTATAATGATGGTCTCTTCCTACATGTGTAATATGTTCTATATATGCATGTTACTCAAGTATTGATCATGTATGCCATATTACTATTATACTCACCCATTGCTTATGTATATGCATTTTGGTCATGTTGTCTATCTCTTGTTGCATTGCATCCTATATACTTAGTACATTTAAATGTACTAACATATAAACTATGCCTACATGATGTTACCATGTAGGAATTAGAGCCCCTCACGGTCATCCTCCCTATGGCTAGTTGTGATATCTTGAAGATAAGCTTTGGTGAGTTCTCATGTTCGGGGACACTAGCTATATTACTCTTGCTTATGTTATTTCTTTGTGTTGAACTCTTGATACTATGTGGGTGAGCCCGAAAAGTGTCTTGGTCCCCGCTCAAGTCTATGTTTATAGGTGTTGTTGGACAAGTGATGTAATTATGCTATGTTCTTGACTCTTGTTTGTTTATGGTTATCTAAAACCTCCTTTAATCCCTTTATCCCTATTTATACTCTCTTGTTGTTGTTTAATTATTTCCGCAACCAAGGATGTGTGAATAATATGCTAAGAGGCTAGTTTGGGGATCCTTCGAGTTTCCATTTGTCGTGTCACATCTAGGCCTTAGGCTTGGGTCATGACTATATCATTTTCCAAAAACATAGACATGGGATATAAAACTCATCTTGTCAAGAAACCCAAGTTAAGATTTCCTCTATATTCATACAAATCCATAAATTTCACATGATATTTTACTTCATGATAATGCACAAAAATAAACCATCATAGATTACATAATAGTAATATCATATGCAAGAGTTTATAAAATACCCATAAAGATTCATAAACTTTATGTAGTAGAAGAAAAATGGTTGGATTTGCAGGAAGAAAGGTACCCCACAATCAAACCCACATACCTGAATGAGAGGAGACGGAAGAACCTTGGAGGATGATGAGGAATTTGGAACCCTAGCTGGCACCTTTTACTTGAAAGCCTTGAGGAGCTTAAGAGAGTTCTTGAACTTATGGTTTTTAGAATGAGGAAGAATGAGATTTATTAGGGTTGTATAAACTGATAGGGGACATAAAATGCATTGTCTGGGCTTAGAGGAGGAGGAAAGGTCAAATTTAACCCTGTTAAAATTCTCACCGGATGGGTCTATGAGACCTCGTCTATAGGCTATAGAGAATTTACGAGTTGTAGATAGCCTTTTGTAAAATAGGTGTCCTAAAATTTGAGTCACTGGAATTTGTAACGAAACCTCCTTTATACCTCATAGATAGTTCTATGTGCCGTAAATGGGGTTTTATCTGATGGCCCTTCTTCAAACTTTAGAGGCTTCCTTTCTCTGATTCCCATTGTACGAGCCCATTTATGACTCGTAGAGTACTTTACGGGTTGTCTGATAAATCATAGATTGAACTTTAGAAAAGTTCAAATTTTCTCAAGTCTGTCAGGTTATACGAGACCCACTTTACAAGTCATACTCCGCCTTACGAGTTATAAACCCTTTTGTAAACACTAACTGTTCAAATTTTCCAAACTTATTTCTTGCATCTTGCCTACCCCTATTAGTGGGGTCTTACAATGATCTTGGAGGTAGCATTCCATCACTGTAAAAGTCCATTTATCACATTTGTTCTGTTGAAGCTCATGCCTAATGGATGTGATATTTGTTGCCATACTTCAATTGCAATATCACTCTTTACAAAAATATGATATTCTATCTCGTTTTTAGGAATGCTGCAACAAGAACAATTGGAATCCAAGTTAGGAGCAAATCACTTTATATTACTATATAAAGCAAGTTTCCCTTTCAAGAGTCTTCACATGAAAAATGAGATTTTGAATGAGATTTTCTGTATCCAGATTGTTGAATAAGGAGGAGAGGGATTACTCTTTTTTTTGAATAATTCAAAAGCAGAAGATCAAGAGAATTGGCAAGAGGAAGAAAGAATCCAATTTGCATGATCATTAGTGAATTGATTGCCGATAATAATATCTGTGATAATGTCCATAATATCATTTAGAAATTCTTGTCGAAGAGAATCCAAATGCCAATTATTATTAAGAAGGTAATTAATTACTAGAGTGCTGCCAGGCTTAATAGGTGGATCTATTAAACATAAAGAAAAGAGAACCTTGCTTAGTCCAGTTATCCCACCAAAAAAGGGAGTTTCCTCTGTAGGTGTCCAAAATAATATTGTTTTCTAGCAGATATCTAGATTTAAGCATATATTTCTAAGACGAAGAGTCTCTAATAGTAACCACTTTGGGTATAGAGTTACTCCTAGGATAATATTTAGCTTTAAGAAATTAAGTCCATACAGAATTCTTAGTTCAAAATCTCCACCATCTTTTTGCATTGAAAACATAACAAATATCGATTAATCTTTTGAAACCCAATCCACCTTCTTGTCTAGAGAGCTCCAATGATATTTGTTCTTGCGCTCTTTTTGTCCCAAAAAAATTAGAAAAGTACATTTCAATTTCTTTGAAAATAGTGACTGGAGGCATCAATGCAGCAAAAGTGTGTAAGATTTGAGACTGCAAAATATGCTTTATGATAATAGCTTCACCTCCAGCAGAGAGAAGCTTACCTTTCCAACTTATGACTTTGTTCATGATATTGTTGGTGATACCTGAGAAATAGCTTATCCTCTTCTTTTCAGTGTAAATAAGACAACCTAGATAAGTGAAAGGAAAAAGAGCATATTTATACCCTGTCCACCTCTTTAATCTTTTCTTAGTTAACCTGGTTGTGCTATCATGTATCATAAAAGCACTTTTGTCTTTGTTAATTTCTTGCCCAAACACAATTTGGTACTCCTTGAGTTGCCTCATGACCATTTTGATGGTTTTCCTGTCACCCGAAAAAAAAAGAACCAAATTATCAAGATATCCCAAATGATTAACTTGAGGACCATTCTTTTTCAAAGAAAAGCCAATAAACTCTTCTATATGAATTAATTGATTTAATGATTTGGTCAAAATTTTAGTAGTAATAATGAAAAGAGTAGGGGATAAGGGGTCTCCCTGTTTTAAGCCTCTAGAGGATTTAAAAAAACTAGTTCTAGCTCCATTAATAATAACTAAGTACTAATTATTAGAGATGTGTCTATAAATGGTCTCTATGAATCCTTCTGCAAAGTCCATTCTCCTAAGAACAGAGGTTCAGAAGGTCGAGAAGACTTTGTCGTATGCTTTGGACATGTCCAATTTGATAACAACATTGCCTCATTTGTTTGGTGTTTTAATCCCATGAATAATGTCCTGAGTGAGTAAAATATTTTCAGTGATCAGTCTGCCTTTCACAAAACCAAATTGATTATCAGAGATGATTCTTGGTAATAAATAAGATAGTTTAATAGCCAAAATTTTAGACACGATTTTATTAGTAAAATTGGAAAGATTAATAGCTCTGAGTTGAGAGAAACTTCCTGGAGAGGAGACTTTGGGGATTAAGACGAAGCAAGTATAAGTGAAATACTTCTTGAGGTTGGCACCTTAGAAGAAAGCTTGTACAAAATCGATCATGTCATTTTTAATGATCTACCAAGTAGTTTGAAAGAAGTGGCTATTAAACCCATTTAGGCCAGCTGAGCTACTAGGATCCATAGAAAAAATAGATTCTTGATTTCTAATTCTGTAGGGCCCTTTTGAAGCTCAAGATAGTCTTTCAGTAATGCTAGGCTCGCACCATCTAAAGATATACATGTTGTTAACTTTATCAAGATCTGAGAACAAATTACTATAATAGTCTATAGCATATTGAGAGATTTCTTGATTGCCTTCTGCCAAACTACCATGTTTATCTTGAATCTTATGAATATGTAATGACTCAGATATCGTACGACATTGTGGACCTTGAGAAAATCCCATTCCGGGCAAAGATTTTGACCAAGTTTATCTCAAGAGAGACCACACAACCAGTGTGGGGTTACACGAGTCATGTGGCCTTAAGTGACACAATACTTGACCTCAAATCTTGCATGTTGTCCTTAGGGTGGAGTTGTAAACTAAGGCACACCTCACTGGCACCCCACATGAGATATGTGACTTTCCATGGGCCGAGTGGAGGAGCCGTGGGGTGGCCTAGGCTTGAAAACCCCCTTATTGGGGCTAAGGGAGGCCACACAACTAGTCACACGGGTCATGTGGTTTAAGACGGGCCGTTTGGCCTTACGTGAAGTCTTCAGAGTGAAAATTATTCTAAGTATGGTGTCACTGTCTCGTAATTCTTTTACAAAATATTCCTAATGTTGGGGAGACAGGAGTACCACACGGACCCTGTAGCTCCACATAGGTCGTGTAGGGTGTTAGTTTGGTGACTCGTGCAAAATAATTCTAAGTGTTGGTTTAAGGTCGGAATTTCCAAAAACATTTTCTAAGTGTTGTTTCATGGGCACTCCACACGGACCGTGGAGTGCCACACGACCCATTTACCCCTCAAGTCAAACGACTTCTGGTAAATTTTTCCTCCGATTCATTAATGGCATTTACGTAATTCCAATTATTTGTTATTGGTATTTTGGGAATTCCTATGCTATTCTAAGGTCATCCAAAGACCTAAAACCTATTTCAAACATTAATGCATCTCTCATAATTTTGAACCCTCTGAAAATAACTTTCAAAAGAACTCTTGAAGATTTAACTTGAGAGCTAAGGAACTCAACTCTTCTTCAAAATTCTTCTTCATATTAGTGAAGGTGTGTGGGTTTTGATCCTTAATTACTTTCCAATCAAGGAGTCTCAAACTATTTTCAAGCATTTTTATGAATTTCTAGCTCACTTTAAATCGGGGTTTTAAATATTTTCATTCTTTAAATTCTAATAGTATATGGGTTATGCTTATCTAATAATATTAAGTTGATTTGAATTATAAAATGATGATTTGCTTTGGTTTATGAAACTATGTATATGTATGTCCCTCTTTAAGACTTATTTATGTATGGGTGATCTTATGTTGGATCTAAATATGGATTTAATGATGTATTTACTTCAATTTCACCTTATTTTATTTTATTTGCAGTCATGATATTGGACTATTTTAAGAAATTATGGTATGGGTTAAGCCCAATTATGTTTTATGAAATGGTTTTGATATGATATTTGTTATGACAAGAATGTGATCACATATATGTCTGTTGAATATGACTTTTTGAGCATTTTGGGTGCTTGCACCATTTTTTATATGAACAGGCTATTCCTATGCATGAGTATTATGACTATAAACTATGATTTTTGCATTTGAGCCTAAGTACGAATTTCTATGAATTGTATTGGACTTTAATGATTAAGGATGCATTGAAATGATCTAGGAAATGAATGTTGTTTTTAAAAGCATGTATATCTACATATACGTATATGTATTCTTGTGGGATAAGGACTTAGTACCAATGGATGAAGGGTTTGCTCTCTTTCCTTGAACTATGTGCCTAGCATAGGTTTCCTTTCCAAAATGGGAGTTGTCCCGTAAGGAGAAGAAATGATATGATATGAAAATCCTATCCGAAATAGTAGTTGTCCCGTAAGGAAAAGAAATGATATGATATGAAAATCCTATCCGAAATAGTAGTTGTCCCGTAAGGAAAAGAAATGATATGATATGAAAATCCTATCCGAAATAGTAGTTGTCCCGTAAGGAAGGTTACTTCATGCGAAATGGGAGTTGTCTGGTAAGGTGAAGTATGGCCTACCCTTGGCAAGTAGGTCACCTCTTTACCGATGAGGAGATTTCATTGGAATTCCAAGTAATAGCTCGCTTGGTCTTACTCATGTCGGTTAAGGTTACATTCTCACTATATATGTGAGCATCATTTGCATTTCATGCATCATAAATTTCATAGCATCTCGTTATATTACACTCTTTGATATTCAATTCCTTCTATATTATGTGCCCTTCTCATCTAACTTTGGTATGCAGGTTTTGGTAAGTTCATGCATTGCATCTCGCATACCTAGTATATTCAAATATACGAACACATACTCCTGCCTACATGATTTCACTATGTAGGGACCAAGGATTTTGATCATCCACCATTCAAAGTTTAGCTTGGATTCCGAGTTTACTTGTAGTGCTGAGTCCTATCTTCCAAGGACGAACCACCATCTATCTACCTAGGTTACTTACTTCTCCTTATGTATTTGAGGGTGAGCCCAGGGTATGTCTTGGCACCTGACCCATCTATGTAGAGGCACTGTTGGACACCTTGTAAATCTCTTTACGTTATATGTTATGTGTTATGGCTAAGTCTATATTATCTATCCGCTATCTTTGACTATTGCTATTTGAGTTGTTTATATGTTTGATGGAAGATCCTAAGTCCTGAATTGTCCCCATAGCGGGAGTCCTACTTTCTCGTCCCTTACTACTATGTGTTAATTGTTGAATGCACTTCCGAACCAATGATGCAAGTTTTGGTATCTTGAGGCTTGTTTGAGGACTCTCGAGTTCTCATTCACCATGTCATATCTAGGCCCTAGGTCCGCATCGTGACAGAATATAAGGTTTCCTCCTTCTTTCTTTGATCACACTGTAAAAGTATTTGGAATTTGAGTCGCCTTCTTCAGCCATTTAACTCTAGCCTTTTTCTTGATGATAGAGTCTTGCATCTTGAGCCATTTAATATATTTATCTTGAGTTTTGTGAAGTTTTCTATATTGGCATCAAAATTGTCAGCTTCATATCCCTCTTCCTGGGCATTGATGTCATTTTCCAGCACTTTCACCCTTTCAAACACATCCCCAATACTATTTCTGGATCAATTACTCGAGGCCTACACCTAAAGTTAATTTCTTAGATATTGTACCTGAAAGTATCCCAAAATAAGTCAACATTCCCTTGGATATTACACCTGAAGGTAATTTATTGCCTACTCTTTGAAACAATGGAGCAATAAAGACTAGATCTCCAAAAGCACCATATCTTACTGTTAGAATTGGATATGGTTTGGTCAAAATTGAGGATATTTTTAAAAAGCTAAATTTTTCAACCATCTAAGAAAGGTTCCTGGAGTGCAACAAAATCAGTTTTGTGAAGCTTGACTAATTGAATCAGTCTTTCAAAAGCACCTTTCGATTTCATCCCCCTAATATTCCAAATGATATAATTAGTCATGGAAACTATTAAGGTTAGTCTTCCTTTCTTTGATTTTCTGGATTGGGTTGACCATACAATCACCTTTTCCTTCTGTCTTTCCTTTATGCTCTTGACAATCTTATTTTTCTCCTTGTAGCTTTCTTATTTGTCTAGCCCATATCATGCTCTTTGCCTTCATAATAAGATAGCTAGCAATCCCAATTTGATTCTTTTAATTTTTTTCGTAGGTTTCTTTATCTTACTGGGTGCTTGGTTTTCTGTTCTTCAATGTGAAAAGGTCTGCTCATGCTCCAATTCTTTGTTCATCTCATGAACAACAGTATTAACATTCTTTAGATTGTTTACTAACATTTTCTTGCATCTCTGTATGAGTTATCACTATTTTGGTTTCTCTCGATTTGACCTTTCGGAGTGTTGCACTCGCCATTGTTATTGACCTCGTCAACAGCCTTCTTGGTAGTGTCGTTCATTGGTTTTCTGGTCCTCTTCTTTATGACTCGGATGAACCCATCATCTATTTATGCTTCATTGGACTACCTTGTATTCTGTTGCATTTCTTCTAATTTCTTGTTGGTTTTGGATAGCCTTTCTATTGTTTTTCTCATTATCCTACTTAATATCATCATCCTTTTTGTCATCATTCTTAATTCCATTCCCTTTTCTTTCCGCTTGGACAATTTTCTTGGCCTCTACCTTACACTTGCATTGATCATGTCCCTGAAGGTGACATGTTTGACAAAATTCCAGAACACCTTTGCATTCAAGCTTTTGCTCATAACCCTTTAAACCCGCACTTAATCCCTCTAGGCCCACAAAGATAGAATTAACAAGAGGTTTTTGGAAGTCCACTTCTACTCAAACTTTCTCCATGTTTGGCCTAGATTTCAGAATGGTCGCAACTCCTCCTTAAGAGGGGTTCCAATCAGGGAGAGAAATTGTCTTAGGCAGTGGTAATTAAATAGGTGATATTTAAGCTCTGGGAGAAGAACCTGGATCAGTGGTATAGATGTTTCTTCATTGGGATCGCAGTCGGGACTCCATTTGAATAATCTTATCACAGAGTCAGAAGTACCCAAAAATCTTCTAAAATATGCATCATTATAGACGGATTCATTAGAAAAATCAATGAAAACATGTCTATAGTCAAAAGCCTCTATTTTAACCTTGCCCGTCAATGGAATTTGTTCTAAGAAATTTTATCTGATTGCATCAATGCCAGGTCTTCCATAAGTGAACTTACCGACTAAGGTCAGCTTGCACGCGTTTGCCATAATCCCATAGTAGTCCTCTGCCTTGAAGATAACAACCAGAATTCCGTTATGGGTTGTATGTCTAGCTATGACAAAGTAGCTGGGTTTAACTTCTGGGACTAGTTTAGCATTGAGAGCACCCAAATAGTAAGGCTAAACCTGATTTTCCTCCTTAAATGTCACGACCCAAACTAGGGCCTAGATATGACATGGTGAATGGGAACCCGAAGGAACCCCAAACAAGCCTCTTAGCATATCATACGCACATCCTTGGTCGCGGAAGCAATGGACTAAGGGAATTCTTTAATAGCATAAAATATAGAAGAGTCAAAGCCCAAGCATAATTATATCATTAGTTCCAACAACACCTCTAAACATAGATTTGAGCGGGGGCCAAGACACTTTTTGGGCTCACCCTCATTGTATCAAGAGTTCAACATAAAGAGATATCAAAGACAAGAGAAATATAACTAGCATCCCTGAACTTGAGGACTCACGAAAGTTCTTCTTCAAGATGTCAAACTAGCCACGTGGAGGAGGATAGTCAAATAGAGCTCCGGTTCCTACATGGTAACTTCATGTAGGCATAGAGTATGTGTTAGTATATTTGAATGTACAAAGTATGTAGGACGCAATGCTACAAGAGATAGGTAACATAATCAAAATACATATACATAAGCAAGAGATGGTTTATTAGCAACATGGCATCCATGATCATTTCTTGACAATGCAACAAGAAATAGGCAACGTGATCAAAATGCATAATTATAAACAATGGATAAGCATAGTAACAATATGACATGCATTATCAATGCTTGAAGTAAAACATGTTTTGCAAATCATTCATCTGACATAGAACATAATACATATGTGTGTAAAGAGACCTCAACCAACAAAGAATAAGACCAAGTGAACTACAACTTGGACTCCCAATGATTACCCTTCACTAGTAAAGAGGTGGTCTACTTGCCAAGGTAAATCATACTTCAAACATATGGGAATATGACCTATTTCATATGAAGTAACCTTCCTTACAGGAACATGACCCAATTTCGGAAAGAATTTTATAAGAAACTTCACCTTAGGGGAACATGACTTATTTTGGGAAGAACCTCAAGAGAAACTGTACTAAGTGGATCCACTAGTATTGCAAGGGTATAATATAATCCTATGTTGGGACATAGTTCTAGGAAAGAGAGCACTCCATCAATCCATCGGTGCTAAATCAAATCTAATGGAATACATAAAATAATCATAGCTTTAATAACTCATAAGAAATATAGAAACATGACATGAGTAGCTCTAAAGTATCTTTGACCTCTAATGGTGAGCCTAACTTTAAAAGATAAGAATAGATCATCATCAACATTACCCTTGCATTAACATTAACATCAAAGGCTCACGAGAGGTAAAATCTTTGAAAATTAGGCTTAACTTCATATTTGCATAAATGTAGATAATTTCATAAATTCATAACATATTTGATAGCCCATATTCATCATAAAGTCACTTGACTCATAAGTCATACATTAAATCATTAGAAACTCAAGAAATCATATCAAGACATTTTATCAAACACTTGACAGGTGCATAATGGTAGTTTAAAATCATGCAATTCATGAGTGAAATCATATGAGAAAATTTAATGTAAATCTATCCACCAATACTTTGTAACACCTTCTTGTAAGATACATCAGGATCCCTTATCAACTCACAATAGATCATAGTCCATAGCTCAAAACATGCATAGTTAAATAATATTTCATAAAACAAAACATAGTTTATATTCAAAATTCATATCAAATGATACTCATAGATAATACAACTTGAAAACATGCAAATTTGATGAAAAGGAAGATTGGGAACCCTGGGTGAAAGGACCCAATGGTTAAAATCACATATCTTAGACCTTGAATTTCTTGAAATTAGGTTGAGAAAGACTTGAAGCTTGGAAGGGGGTCTTGGAATCCAAAAACTTGCTCTTATGTTCCCTTGAATTCCTATTGGGGTTTTGGTGAAGGCTGTTGAGAAAATTTGAGAGTGTATTCAAGTTGAGAGGAATGAATTTGATCCTTTGGAATAGGGTTTAGGTCTTTTGGAAAGGTTAAGATGGCATTGAAAGTCCCAAAAAGACATTATAATGGATTAAATTTATGAAAATGCCATTAGTAAAATAGAGGAAAAATTGACAAAGGGTCACCTCACTGACTGATTCATGGGCCATGTGAAGCTAAACGGTTAATTTACTTGTCTGTCAAACCATACTTAGAAAATTTTGTGAAAGTTACAAGATAGTAATTTTATACTTAGAAAATGTTTTGCTCTGAAAGCCTCACTGAAGACGTTTCGACTTGTGCCACACCACACGATCTGTGTGGCTGGTCGTGGCATATGACTTGGCCAAAATGTGGCTGTTTTAGGCCCCAGGTTAGTTTCACAGGTCGTGAGATGCCATGCGGACCATTTGTTGGGCCGTGTGGCAACACTACATGGAGGGACTATACGAAAATGAGCATAACTCCTTTATCTGAACTTGGAATGAGGTGAAACCAAGTGCGCTGGAAAGCTAACTCAAATAGTTTTCATTTGGTATGTCATAGGTTATCCAGTCCTTTGTGTTTTATGTTTTATGGCCATTAAATGTTGACCTCTCACAAACTAACACCCAAAACTCAATTTAAAAGGAAGTCTAAAACTCATCCAAGTACTAGAAGTCTCTTATGATCCTAATACACTTCCCAACCGTACGAATAAGGTTTGAAACATAGGTAGATATGCATCTCAAGTTATAGGGTGTCACAATATCTCTCTTTGGAAACATTCGTCCTCGAATGTGGAAGAACAAGGCTTGAAAGACTTGACTTATAACATGAAACTCCCAACTATAAGATTCAATGCATAGTTTACTAGATGAAAATCAAAATAACATATAAATCATTCTAATGCACATGTAAGTATGTCATGCCATAAGACTCAAGAAATAAAAGGATTAGGATCTCTTGGGAAAAGAAATAATCTAGTGCCTTGGGCGTAAGTAGGTTGGAAAAATAAAAATAGGGATGTTGCTTCATCATGTTCGCCTTGGCCTTCCAAGTGCCCCCTAAACTTGATGATTCCTCCAAAAGGCTTTGAAGGATGCTACATCTTTGCTCCTCAACCCCTTCACTTTTCTACCCAATATCTTAATCGGGACCTCCTCATAGGTCAAATTATGCTCCATCACACCCACCACCTCTAAGGACACAATAATACATGGGTCACCAACACATCGCCTCAGACTCTCAAACCTTGGACTCAATTTCCCTGCTCATACGAGATGATAAATGTAACCCTTAGAGATCAATTAGACCCTAAGACAAGAAATGGACCTACCCTTTCACTACCATTCATGGACGAGTTTATTAGGGAACTGAAATTTAACTTTATACGTCCTACAATCAATGGAGACATAATAAGCATGTAACCAATTCATCCCAAGAATGACATTAAGATCCACCATACATAATTCAACAAAATCACAAGGCAGGACCTAATGTAATATGACCAGGGAATAATTTCTATGGACCTTTCTAGCAATAATAGAATCACCAATGGGAGAAGACACCAAAAAAAAAGTAGAGCGCTTCCTCCTAGCCTTTTTGTGAAACTCCACTCATTTGCTTTGCCAAGGCTTCCTAACCTGCTAGCAAATTCTCAAATTCCATAAGTGATGGCTGATTTTTCCATCCCTATATAGCAACAATAAAGTCTCTATATTTATGCTTTAGACCATGGATAATGATCCACTTCATCCTCGCCTCTCCAATTGGAGCTTGTGGATCTAATTCTGAAATGTTTTGACATAGCGTTTCACCTTATGAAAGTATTGTGCAATTTTCATGTTGTGTTGTCCTATTGAGAGTAATTTACTCTCTAAGGGCTGGATCCTTGTATCAGTTTTCTTTGAAAAAGCTTGGCAAATGTATCCCAAGCCTGCTTTGGTGTGGTGGCATCTCGTATGTACTTTAGTACATCCTCTTCCACTTTTGTCTTCAAAGCAAACATAGCCTTTCCTACTTTTATCTTCCACTTACACAACATGCCATGTGCATCTTCTACTTCTGGTTGTGTCACATCGCTGCCGTTCACAACCTCCCACAGATCTTGCCCTTGCATATAAGATATTTTGCAAGTGGACCATCTGCTGTAGTTGCAGTTATTGAGCTTTTTCATACCGATGATAGCTTGTTGGTTTGTCCTTCTATCAAAAGTAAAAAAAAAGGAAAACCAAAACAAATAGGAAAAAAGCTATAGTGAGTGATTTCCGAAAGAATGACCTGGCTTAGATACCAAATGACAAACTTTATGAAGGAATAAGTTCAATAAAAGAGTCTGCCTTAAGAGGACGATATTGCTTTCAGAAAAAATATGAACTATGCTAATTTTATGTTAGAACCCACACCTTGGTACGTTGGATTAATTATGAGCCAAGAAC
>DF360211.1:40005-61624 GCA_000787875.1 Solanum virginianum | reverse complement strand
GAAATCTTAATAAATTCATCACTAATAAAATGTCAATCTTTAATTTAATAAAGATAGACCATCTATTATTAAAATAGAAAAGGTGGTAAACACTATAAAATAGACAATTCATATTTACACATAAAAATTTTGAAATTGTAATTTTAATATAGTGTTTATATCTTACGATGTCACTCAACTTTGAGAATATATCTAACATCATTGGACTTTATATTGTATCAATAAAATTACTCAACTAAAATTAGTTATAAAAAAATTTTAATAAAGAGAATTTGAATGAGCCCCTAATTATAATGTGGCTAAATATAATAGGGCAATAAATGCATTATCATCGCTAAACTCGTAGTTTGTGTTGCAAAATGAACTATTTTCATGAATGAATGAATAAATAATGATATAATATACTCAAACTGTACCATACTCCAGATGTCCAATCATCCTTTTTTATCCTTTCTTTTGTTTACCGACTAATAATTGATTATTGTAGTTTGTAGGTTATAATCCAAGGTGTGTTTCCACTAGTTACCTTCCTCGAATTACTGAGAGATAAGGCTTTGTCTTATCTTATAGTAGTATAACCCACTTTTACACGTTTGATTAGACCATATATTAAAAACATTTATTTTAATATAATTCTTTTTTGCTCCAACCAACTCTTTTAATATAATATAATATAATATAATATAATATAATTCATCCCTCCTTGCACAATTTTTTTTAAAAACACTTTTGAAGTTATTATTTAAATCAAATTTTACACATTTGTGTGATGCTAAATTTTTTCATTAGTTCTAATTATTTTATTAATTAAGAGTTAATTTTTTTAAAATTAAGCTATTTCTAATATAAAAAGGCAATATTCTTTTTTAAATAGAATAAAAATGTATGTCACATCCAATGGAGATAAAAGTAGTATCAGAGTCTAAATTCTGATCATACTCGTAAAAGAATAGTTAATTCCTTTCTCTAACAATAGTTGTTCATTGTTGATTTGGTATATGAATTAAAAAAACTGTAAATAATAGAAGTAATTTTATCAAATCGTCCTATGAGTAATAAATACAATATCATGAAAATGTAATAGGAAAATGATCATAATTAATGATAATGCTAAATTAGAAATTAAGTACAAATTATCTCTTAATTTCATCAACTGGATAAGTATTATTGAACATCTATTTTTTAGTAAATAAGTAAAGATAGATCGACGAAGTATATACATTAGATTACCTAAAAGATACCCCTCTATCTCATTTAACATGATATTATTTCTTCAATTTTGAAATTCATACAAGTTATTTTTTAATTATAATCTGTTATATATATTTTATAAATATTTTAAATTATTAATACTCTGGAGAGAGTACCATAGTTTAACTTCAGGTCATGGTCAGAAAAGAATAGTTATACTGTAGATTACTTAAAAATAATTCCCACCATTTCATTTATGTGACGTTTATATTTCAAGAGTCAAATGATCACTCATTTATATATATATATTAAAATTAAAAAATTAATGTTTAAAATTCGAATAATGACACATAAATTACCATATAAGAAGCAACTATAGAAGTAATCACACATGTCAGTGGAACAAGTTAATTACCTATAAATCAATAAAGCAAGCAATCTACAATAACAAATTGAATTGATTACATTGATAATGCATAAACTCTTTTCATTATCTATATATACTAAATATTGGTGTTCGTGCTAGTGCGAGTTTAATATCTGTTATTTTATTATTTTGATTTAAGTGATATAGATAGAATTTAATGTGTTAATTAGAATTTTAATATGATCTTTGAATGCTTTAATTATTACTCTCTCATCTCAAATTAATTGAATTTTTGAGGGTTTTTTAAATGTTCAAAATAGTTGAATTGTTCAAAGTTCAAGAAGAATATTTGAAATTTTTTCCATATTTGCCCTTTCATTTATTAAAGTTGTATATTTTCTAGGAGATAAATTACACTACATATTTATGATTTTACAAGGATAATAGTGGAAAGTTTGGTGTAAATTTTATCTTTGAATGCTTTTCTTAATATGTGTGCACTATCTCACAATTTTAATTAATATGGGACAGAAGGAGTAATATTGTGACGTAACATATTTTTTAGAAATATTTTAAATCACTAATTATCAAGATTAGTACGTAGCATTTTTTAGCACTAAAAATAAGACAAAAAATTACAATAGAAGAATCATAAAAAATTATGGATATACCCTCAAGTTGCTCAAGCAGGCATGTTGACCTACTGCATGCTTGATTAGCTTTAATTATCATTATTAACAATATTTTTTAACACTAATTAAAATAAGGCAAACAAATTAAAACTGAAGAACCATAAAATGTTACGGATATACCCTCAAGCCGCTCAACCAGACATGTCGACCTACTGCCTGCTTGAACAACTTTAGTTATCACGATTAATAGCATTTTTTAATACTAAAAATAAGACAAAATAAATTAGAACGAAAGAACCATAAAAAATTATGAATATAACCTCAAGTTGCTCAAAGCAGACATGTCGACTTACTACCTACTTGAGTAACTTTAATTATCATGATTAGTAATATTTTTTAATACTAAAAATAAGATAAATAAATTAAAGAACCATGAGAAGTTATGAGTATGCCCTTAGACTGCCTCTTATACATAAGTAAAATTTAAAAAAAATGTAAATTGAGTCTCTCAAAATCGAATAAACTTTCAAGGACATGAGACAAATGAAGACTTGCGATATTACAGCTAGCAACCCAACAGGATTTAGTGATTGAGTTTAAATTTGGTGCATCATTGGTGTACAAAAGTTTTACACGATTAAGTAATATTCACCTGCTATTGCAGGTTATCAAATAGAATTTATTTATAATGTTTATTTATTTATTTATATTTAAAAAAATTACTATTTTATCTCCTTCTCTATTTCTCTCCATTTCACCATATCTTTTCCTCTTTGGCAAATACTGTAATTTTTATTGGCTTTTTTATTATAATTTAATTATCTTTTTTTAAAAAAATTATTCTACAAACATATATATATATATATATATATATTTCTTTCTTCTTCACTATGTAGTCTTTTTATACATTATTTTTTCAATACATAACAATTGCATTTTTTATATCTACAATCAAGCTAGCCTTTTTAGATATATTTTAATTTTGTTTATTGGTTCTAGGATTTATTGGTATTTTTTTTCACAAAATTAAGTATTTTTTTAAGTGTCGTTTCATTTTTCTATTGTTCTATTTTTCATAAAAGACGAAAAATCTCTTGAACAACTCCTTGCATCTTCCATCTTTTTCAAATCTTGTTTTTGATTACATATTTTATTAGAATTATTATTATTATAAATATAAATGTCATAAATTAAGTTTTTTTGAAATAAAATAAAAAATTAACAGAATAATTTAAGAAAAACGAAAGGAATAAAAATGAAAAGACAAGACAACAATCACAAGATCGTCAGTTTTTCTAAATTATATTCTTTTCAAAAAGTAAAAATATTACTAGAAAAAATTATAGTAATTATCTTTAAAGTTACCTGATGGTGTAGAAAATCTTGTATACTGACGATGCATATAATTTAAACTCTGAGTGATTTACCAAGAAAACATGTGGGTGTTTGACCATGTTTTACGCTGAAATTTTAAGGGAATTTTTTTTTAAAAAAAAATGAAAATGATTATTCACCTCAAAATTGAATTTGTTTGGCCATGAATACAAATTGAAGTAATGTTTGACTCTTTTGTAAGTAAATTGGAGTGAATAAAATGAAAAACAATTCTTGAAAATTTTGGAATTCAACTTCAAATTGAATGACAAACATATTCTCCAGAGTTCAATTTCGGAAGAAATGAAAAAATTTCATCATCAAACGCTTAATGTTGTTATCAATTGGAAGACATTGATAAAATGATGAGCCATGAAGCATGAAGCAGAGATGTATGGGTTTGGTTTCTGCTACCTCTTTTGTCCTTTAAGGATGTTAAATGGGAGTAGTATAAAATTTAATTTGAGAATAGAAAGGGGTAAAGAGAATTTTATATTACAAAAAAAATTAAATTTGTAGCCCAATAAGGGAACCACTATCAATTAAGTTAATTTAGTATTCAATATTCTATGATCCACCTCTCTCTTCCTCTAGTGTTTATAAACATGGTGATAGTGGTTGCAATTAGCTGAAAACTCACAAAATTAGTATCTTTTGATCAAATTAAATATCAACACAATATTATTAATATTAAGATGACAGGCAGTGGTTCCCCTTGTGGTGCTTGCAAGTTTTTGAGAAGAAAATGTATCAAAGGTTGTGTATTTGCTCCTTATTTTTGCTATGAACAAGGTGCTACTCATTTTTCAGCTATTCATAAGGTGTTTGGGGCTAGCAATGTATCTAAACTCCTTGCTCATATACCTGTGAGTGATCGTGGGGAGGCCGCGGTCACAATTGCTTATGAAGCTCAGGCTAGACTTCAAGATCCAATTTATGGTTGTGTTTCACATATCTTCGCTCTCCAACAACAGGTACTTAATTATTTTTTGATAATTAAAAGCAAAATCTTAAATTGAATCTTTTAACGCGATTTGGGAATTTATGAGATTCTTTTTTTAGGTTGTTACTTTACAAGCCCAACTTGCTTCACTCAAGGAACAAGCTGCAGCTCAAAACTTACAAAATGGTTCCAATTATATTGCAAACCCTAATTATGACAAATTTCAAGATGTTCAAAGTTGGTTTCATCATCATCAGTCTGAAAATCCAAACATTATGCCTCAATTTGATCATTCTAGTTTGACTAGTAACAATAATATTGGATCATCAATCCCATATTATGGAAGTAGTCATGATGAAAACAATTACATCATGATATCAAATGATCATAATTACCACATGGGGAATAATTATGAGAATATTAATTTTGTGGTTCAAAATAAGGAAAATATGTCAAGTTTTGAAGAAGGTGGATCTTGCTCAGGAGGTTCTTCTTTTGACAAGCAATGGACATTTCAAGATGATGTTGATGACCTTCAATCAGTGGCCTTCAGATATCTTCAACATTCTTGAGTACTACTATCACTACTATTCAATTTTTTAGGGTGAAGATTGATTAATCACTATGTCAATTTTGTATTGCTAAAAAGAAACTTTTTATGACATGACATGATATATGCTAGAAACCCTAGAAAATGTTCAACATCATAAGACTAGCTATGGTTCTGCCTGCAATTGTTTCTTCTTAGGTCATGTGTAACCTTGGATATAAGTAGAATATTATTAGTATATTTTAATAAATGATCTTTCTTTCATTAGTACTACTAACTCCTTAATTTGGCTTTTCAAAGGCCCTATCAATATTAGACCTAGTAAATCATAGACCTTATTATGATAGAACCTAATTGTTTCTGTATATGCTTTCCCTTTTTTGGATCTTACACTAATACCACTTAGATGCTTTTGAATTTGTAGGTCTTTTCCTAAAGTGTCATTGTAAATGACTTGCTACCCTAATCTTTATTACAATTTTTAGGTGATACATATGTAATTGATTTATCTTATGTTACATATGTTGCTCAGACTCTTAAAAAGTGTTATCTGATGTATAAGCAGTATATGGATCCGACTCGGGTGCGACTGCTTTTTTGGAGAGTCAAAGCAACATATGCTGAACTATCTTGTTCTTGGACTTTCTTCCTTTGACTGAAAAGATTGAAGGAGTTTCTTCCAAAAAGACTTTAATATTTCCATATGCTATGAGATATTGTGTTTT
The DNA here is from genome assembly GCA_000787875.1 of Solanum virginianum. Taxonomy (NCBI): domain Eukaryota; kingdom Viridiplantae; phylum Streptophyta; class Magnoliopsida; order Solanales; family Solanaceae; genus Solanum; species Solanum virginianum. The sequence continues at coordinate 55,842 of DF360211.1, read as the reverse complement.
ACATCATTAGATATACATTACTTGGAGTAGGAAGAGGTTTCTTATATGAGTACATGCATAAGAGATATGGATAATGTTATTAATCTTCTTAATTAAGAGGAGATGAGTAAAAAATGTACTTATATGCCTTGCAATCCCAATCCCTAGGATATTAATTAAGTGTTCTAAGCCTAACATTACATATTAAAAAGAAAAAGGTCTATATCTACTTGTTCTTGGAGATACTTAATGATTGATAAGAGAGCTAAGTAATTAATGTTTAACCTTAAGGTAGATGAACTTTGTTAGGTGTAAAGTACATGACATATTATAGTAAGATAACTTCTGACAATTAGAAGTTAGGAACAAGTTCTAAGTATTATTCTATTGATAGGTCAGTCAACAATAGTCTGTAAATGTCAGGTTCTGCTTCTTAGAAACTTGCAAGCCGCAAAGGGAGAATCTTGCACAAAAGATCATCATGAGTACATCAATTTATCAATATTTAGTTGAGTTTGAAAGAAAAAAAAAAACAACTTTGGTATCTCTCGGAAACAGCTTTTCTACCTCTATGAGATAGTGGTAAGGTCTGCGTACATTTTTACCCTCCCCAGACTCTACTGTGGATATGATTTTATATATCGGCATACATCTACACCTTATTTAATTTGTTTCATATGTTCGCATTGAAAACAAAGGATTCAGTTGAATTCACAAAACCTACTCTAGATCCGTCTTTGAATGTTGAAACTTGTTGTTGCCTCGTACTCCAAAACTTTGCTATTGTTGTGGAGGAGTTAAGTTGATTGACCTCTACCACCATATATACTGACAACCCAAAGTGGTGCACTACATGAAAGAGAAGGACATGAGGCATTACATACCTCATAATAATGTTTTTGAGGTTGAAATTTTTTCATTTATATGTGTGATTGAAGTAAGATAGGATGTGTTTTGTGTTTATAACATTTGAATATAAAGGGAAGACGTTGATGTTTTAAAGTTCTATGTAATCCTCAAATAGAAGAGGAAACTCATGAAACTTATCTGAAGTTTGAAGGATGTTGTGCACAACAAATATGCTAACTTTATTTGTTTTTGTTTTGAAGACATCTGATATCAGTCCTGGTCAATTATCCATCTCATATGTAGTTTTCCTTAAGCAAAAATTATAAGTTAAATTAGCATTGTTATGACTAATTAGCATCTTTAGTACTCACCAGTTTATCAACATGGAGGAGTTTCAATAAATAGAACTTCTATAAATACTAGCTAGTTAGATGAGAAGTTCACAGTTACAAAGACAGTTTGTTTATCCTTAGCTACTTATTATACTTGTGTTGGGCTAAATTGAACGGACTCTTACTTTCGATGCCGTGCTCGTGTTGAATTCTTCAAAAATATACTATCTTTGGAGAATCCGACATGCACCCACTGATATTTTTGAAGAGTACATAGGTGTGGGAGAAACCTATTATTCTAGGGTTTTCTAGATAACCAAAGCGCTATTGTCCTAAAGTTGAGAGGAATGAGATTTGGTATCTCTTAAATTATTTAAATAGAAGAAAATGATCTTTTCAGATTTTATATATGTATAAAAATGTAGCTCTTTTGTATAAAAATAGATAATAAAAGAAATTGTAAAAGCAGGCTGGAAAACTATTTCTCCGATGAGTTAATAGTTTATCTTTGTGGACCACTGTACTGTTTTAATTTGTATTGTATGCTGGGAGCAGCCTCCTGAAGTTTGCTTCCATGAAATAAGAAGACATTAATGCACACTTTATTGGAAAGATTTTCTATGATTTACAATATACACTTCCCATCCATTCTGTAATTATAAAAGATGAACCACTAAGAGGAAGGATATAGCTACGTATGTCGATGGGTGATAAGTTGAATATTTTTACCAAAAAATCATATTGTGCATAACACTCAAATATACTCGGAGAAGTTCCTTATTTCATGATCAGAGGCGGATGCAGAGTTATGATATTAGACTCACTTAAACCAAATATCTTTGACGATTTTAAAATTTGTAATATAAATCCATAACTTTTACTCGCTCTATTTCTATTTATATGACTAATATTCTTTTTTATTCTGTCCCAAGAAGAAACACACTTCTGTGTTTAGTAACAATTTAATTTTAAAATGCTCATTTCACCCTTAATAAAATAATTTGTAATCACAAAAATTTTCTATGATTTATTTTAAGCTACAAGTTTCATAAGTTTTTATTTACAAACTTCATATCACGTCAAACTACGTTACGTAAATTAGGACACAGGGAGTAAAATATATCATGTTCAATGCTAAAAATCTTAGAAGTTGAATCCATAAAAATTAAGTCCTCAATGCCTCAAGCTACTTATATCTTTAATCTCTGTCCAAGACCTATACACTCTTTGAAATTAAAATATGTCTACTAAGGGTGAAATGTATGTACAATAGCATAAAAAGGGATAGTAGGTGCAGTGATACTTGCAACTAGGGGTGTCAAATAAGTGAGTTGGGTTAAAATTGAGAATGTTAAAATAGGATATAATAGAAATTGACTTGAGTTATGATCCGCCCAAATTTGTTGAGTTCAAATAGGCTAAAATTTGAATTGGGTCATGATCCGCCCAATTCAACTCACTCAATCTGAATAATTTTAACATATTATTATTTACTTTTTATAACTATAATTTGAATTTCAACTCAAAAAAATAAAAATAAAAAGTTACAAATAAAAATATAAAATAGATAAAAAAAAACATACATTATATCAATACAAGTAAAGAAACTTAGGACGGGCTGAAATTGAAGATTAAATTAGACTCAATTGAAGATTCTTTCAAAATGGGTTAAGATTTGAACGGATTGAGATTAAACTCAATACAAATTTTCTTGAGTTCAACCCATAAAATTTTAGACGGATTAGATGTATGACCTATATTTGAATTCATTTTCACCTCCTTATTTGCAACTGTCAAATTAAAATCTTAAATGCAATTATAAACTTAAAAAAGAAAAATTCACCTTTCCACTTGTTGAAAGTATAAAGAATTAGCATACCATGCATTAGAAATAGTCAGCAAATGTGGCTTTAATTTCTTGATTAGTTTCATTCTAAATGTAATAAATTGTCAACAAAGACATGCTATTTATTTTAGACTCACAGCCAATTAGGCCCAAACCAAGCTTTTGGTATTAGAAAGCTAAATGCAGCCCATTTGAATACGTAGGGAACAACTTTGCTCCACCTGTATGTTTCTTCAAAGTCTTTTTCACTTTTATATTTACGATGAGAAAATTAGTTCATAAAAATATAAATTGTTTAATTCATTTGAGGGCAATGGGCTTATTCGGTCACGATTAACAGTGTCAAGCACATATATAAATCGTTAAAAATGACATATGTGGGACATGACGATTCGTTATTCTTCATTTGCAACATATGAGATCTGAATTTTACGTCGCGATATTATAAAATATTGAGGTGCGATTTATAACTTTGAATTCTCTAACCCCCAGTAACTAATTTTGAAATGTGATTCTCCTCATGCTATATCACTATTTTATCTTAAATTGTTAGAAACAATCTTCATAATAAAATTCATTCTCCAAGTATAATAATGTTATGCTTTCGAAACGGATATAGGTACTCCTTCTGCTTTAAATTGTTTGTCTGACTTTAATTTGACTTGGAGTTAAAAAAACTTTTAAGAAAAACTTGCTAGTCTTAAATTAAAGATATATAAAAAATATCTAAATGTTCTTTAATTTAATATCTTTATGTAAAAAAATTAAAACTAAAGAAGTACAAAAAATTTTAAAAAAATAGATTAAAAAAGTAAAATAGTGGAAATATTTCTCACGTGCGCAGTCCACCTAACCTTCAAACTTTTAATGATAGGTAAAATTCTTTAGAATTGGACCTTTTAGTTCTTTTTTTTAGTAGCCTACTCTAGCTGATTTTTGGTGAAACTAAAACACTTTCCTCTTTTGACAGAAATAGCCCCAGATTCTTTTTTCTTTTCTTTCTTTTATTTAGCCACAGCTTCTAGAAGGGAAAAATAATAATTCAAAAAGTATATAGCCCATAAAAATCAAACTAGTACATTTGCTTCTATATCAGTTATTAGAAAATAACTTATTCTAGCATATAGTATACCAGAAAAATAACAGTAATAGTTGATGCATAGTATTGCAGTATACCGTGATACACACATGATACATGTCATATACTGATTAGGTATTATAAATGAATAACTATTCTATTTTCAAAAGTACTGTTTAGCCCTCTATGACACCCACATGATATATATATATTATTCTGACACTATTATAGCGGACTGATATATTTCATCAACAAAAATAGCTAATTCTATATAACATCAACTTGATATAGTGGCAAAGTATCATACAAGACAAATTCATTCATTTATTTAAAAAATACTATCCAGACATTTATGATATCAGCATAATATATATATCATATATTAACAGAGTACAATAAAGAACTAGTTCATTCATAAAAAATTATACTCCTGAATCGGCTAATGGAGCCATCTATATGTTGGAATAACTATCCCTAAAAATATCATTAAGAATCCGAATGGTGCACTCAAATTGAACATTTGTCTATGGGTGAAATGTTGTACTTAGCTCAACCCAAATATCCAAATCCTTCTGCATAGATATCCAGAAATGAGACAAACTAAATACTTCTATTTGAAATAATAGAAATAGGCATTTCGGTGCAAAAAGATTATCTCTTTAATGTTGACTCTAACCAATTTCTCTGAAATATTGATTGTCTAAATCAAAATATAAATGAGCAGATTTGATCTATCTATCCACAATGATTTTGTCGCTCCTAGTTCGTCCATACAATATTCATCTCGACATCTTTATATCTACAACATACATCTTTTGAACATGTGAATTTTTGATTGGTTAGCACTCCACCCCATATAACAAAGATGATTTAACTATCATTCTATAGAAATTACCTTCAAATATAGGTGGTACCTTCTTATCACAAAGACTCGCCCCCCAGCGCAATGCAATGTATGCCATCACCGTCGACATCCCCACTTCCCTAAATTACAAATCCAAAATACTTAAAAATTTATCTCTTTATAGTAGTCTGCATGACAAACCTTACTTCCACGTCTATTGCATCCACTCTCGAAAAATAAAATAATTGGTCCAAAGTTCCACTTTATCCACCAAATCTCTGCCCAAAACACTCACTATAACCTAATAAGAGAATTGGGTCGGACACCATTTTTATCCCTTTACCCCAGCCCCCTAAAAATGAGCTCAGCTTGGCCCTAAACTCGATAGTGGCCACTTTTACGGGCCAAGTTGGCTCAGCCCGACCACTCCATTGCCACCCTTGTAGCAACCTCGACAATTTGGACAAAATTGTTTACTTTTCTATTATCATTCTTTCTTATTTTATTCCTTAAAATTTTAATTTCTAATACAATAAGATGCTAATTATACATATTGTCAACTTGAAAAAATATGTTATTAAATTATCTTTATTAATTATAGCAAGGAACAAACCTACCTTGGTAGAATGAAGATTTAATACTCTCCGTTCTTTTTTATATGTCACCTTTTGAGATGACACTTGTATTTAAAAAAACTGTAAGTTTACCATTTTGCCTTTATTTAATAGTAATTATCTTTTTAATTCTTTTAGTTGGTTAAAGAGTATATATTTTCAAGGTCATTAATTATCGATGGCCAAATAGGAAGAAGAGTGTAATTTATACATTAATCTTATGAAATGACATATATTAAACAATCATATATTTATAGTAAGAATGACATATAAAAGAGAACAAAGAGAGTACTATTTAACAAGCCAAGCTTACTAAAAGTAGGTGACACGTCTTTCTCTTTATTCCTTTGTTTGACCAAACTAAATGATCTGTTGAACACTTTATAGTATATGTTAATCTCCATTCCAATATATCATAAATAGTATAACCAATTCCTCTCTTTCAACTTGAAAGAACATCCATTAACCCAAAAGGCAAAATAGAGGAATTTAGACCTCGTTTAATTTGACCATAAATTTTGCTTTCAGTAATTCAAATAATACAGCAATAACATACTCAGTGAAATTCCACAAGTGGGATCTGGATAGGATAAAATGTACGCACACCTTATCATACCTCATAGTGATAGAGAGACTGTTTTCGAAAGATCCTTTTCTAAAAGATATTGTCCCCAAAAGCAGAAAATACTGAATATAAACCAACAACTATAGTGGACACAAATAAAAATTTATAAAGACAATAAAAGTAACAAAATAAATGACGGATAATAACAACACAATATATAACAACATGACTACTTCTACATGATACATGTCATAATAAAAATTTATAAAGACAATAAAAGTAACAAAATAAATGACGGATAATAACAACACAATATATAACAACATGACTACTTCTATTGACCTACTATAACACAAGGCCCGACATCATCCTACCCCTATTAGTCTTCAAACCTTCTACTCTAATACGCGACCTCCACTCCTTCCTATCTAAAGTCATGTCCTTGCTGATACAAAGTTACGCCATATCCTGTCTGATCACCTCCCCCTAATACTTTTTCGATCTACCTCTACCCCTCCGTGTAACCCCTAAATCCATCCTCCCGCACCTCCTAATAAGAGCATCAACACTTTTTCTTTGCACATGCCCAAACCATCACAGTCTCGCTTCTCTCATTTTGTCTGCCACAAATGACACCCCTAACTTGCCACAAATAATCTCATTCCTAATCTTATCCCCCCTGGTGTGTCCATACATCTATCTCAATATCCTCATCTCCGCGACCTGCATCTTCTGCACAGTGAGTTTTTGATTGGCCAAAACTCCATCCCATATAGCAGAGACGTCTAACCACCATTCTGTAAAACTTGCCTGTAAGTTTAGGTGGTATCTTCTTATCATACAATATTCCAGAGGCAAGCATCCATTTCGTCCATGCTGCCCCAATATGATGTGTGACATCATCGTCGATATTGTCATTACTCTGGATGCTGGACCCAAGATACTTAAAGTTTTCTCTCTTGGAAATAGATTGAGTGGCGAGCGTCACTTCAATGTCTGCTTCATCCCTCGCAACACTGAATTTGCATTTCAAGTATTCTGTTTTGGTCTTACTCAGCTTGAACCCTTTGGATTCTAAAGTATATCTTCCAAACCTCCAATCTATTATTAACTTTGGCCTGAGTCTTATCAATCAGTACTATATTTTCCGCAAATAGCAATAATTAAAATAATACTATTTGAAAATTATTTCAAATAATTTTTTATTTATCGAATTGGATTATTACTTCAATTTTAAATTTGAAGTTTGAAAAGCAAAAAGATTTTAGAATTCTTTCAAGTTTTCAATTATAAAAACTTCAATTTTATTTTCATGCCCCAATAGGACACCAACTTCTAAATATTCTTTTCAACTTTTATTTTAAATACTACTTTCAAAAACAAGATAAATAAATACATATTAGTTCTGGGATTTTTAACATTTTTAGTCGGTCCATTACAGAAATTCACCCGCATAGGTATAGTAGTTTGTCATCGTCAATATATATTTAGGGTATAATAAGTATCTAATGTATATGCATTGATTACACATATATTAATTAAACATTTGATATCAGTTAAATTTATTTTCTAGAAAAATAACATAAAAATTTATTTTTACTTGACATATTTAAACTTTGACACGCTCATAATACTTGACATGACTATTTATTGTCTTTGTTGGTCTTATTTCTTTTTCTTGGTCAAACGTTACAACTTACAACTTTTGTTTTAATAAAAAACTTTTTCTTAGTTTTTTCTTCCGAGAACTTTTTCTTATTGAACATGAAATATAATCAACTAAAGACCCCACCCATCGTGTACTTAATTAACTAATAGTATCATGGAATAATTACTTTTCTAAGTACAATTAATGGAGTCTACTATGGCAAATGAACATATCATGAACTACATAACTTTATTTTTTAAAAGAACCCCTTTTTATCTTGTAATAATTTTTTAACTTACGCCGAAATGAAGTTTGAAAATGTACTACGTGCAGCTTGACTAATAAATTGGCTCTATTTTTATTTTATTTTGTTTTTACACTTTTGTTCATGGGCTCGAAGTATACCTGAATATGATTGATCTAATTAATTAAATTAAATTAAACCAACTCATTGCTTGTTCTTTCTGCTTTGTCTTTGGAAAGATGGTCATCACTAGATCCATCACATTCCTTCAATTTCTAATTAATTTATTTAGGGGAATTTTCATAAATAGTCTAGGGACAAAATTTAATATGATCAAATAGTTATATTTTATATATAATTACACAATATAACTTTGACTATGTGACCTGGAGGGGAGAAGAGAGGCGAGCAAGATCGAGAGAGGGAGGAGAGAGATGAATTATATATGTATATTTGTCAAATTATATGTGTATCTCTGTCAAATAATTGTATATGCATAATTAATATACATATATATTTGTATATTTGACAAGCGAGATTGGGAGAGGGAGGAGAGAGGCGAGCAAGAGTGGAGAGAAGTAAATTGTATATCTGTCGAATTGACTATATGTCTGTCAAAATAATTGTATATATGCTGCTGGTATACATTTGTAATTGTATATCTGCAAGAAATTACAAAGATAGAGAGGAGAGAGGAGAGAGGCGAGATAGCGGCAGAGAGGAGATTGAAAATAGCAACAAACCCTAATCATAGCAACAAAATCTAACTACAGCTATAAATTGTAATTTTTTCAAACTAGAGTTATATATAATATAAATAAATATCATATATTTACCTAATTAGGTTATTTTGTCCATTTATTTATTCATAGATGGTATACACATCATTTTCAATAAATTAGAAGAGTTCTGAACCTTATTTTGTCCACTTACTAAAATATTTTAGAAAATAAAAGAAATTTCACATACTCCAAAAATATTATTAGTAAACTCACAATGTGATGTTTCAACTAAAAATAAGTTTGATTTAAATTGGTATTAGAACGTAATTTGGTGATGATGCAGACAAGTTGCAGTTAATCAAGGGGACAAGTTGTCTAAAAATTGGAATACACAGGCATATAATTAAGGGTACTAAATTACGAAAGTATTACTTCATGTTAGGTAAACCTAATTAATTAAACATCAATACTAGGCAAGAGGGACCCTTTAATTTAGAAGATATACTTTTAATCTCCAACGTGTGACCTTTCAGAATAAATCAATATTCATATCTTCTGGTACTCTTGGCCCATTCATATGGAATATATGACATTTATAGGTTTTTATTTTTAGTTTAATTTAAAATTAAAAAAAATTCATATAATTAAGAAAGTATTAATGGTTAATTTTTTCAAATGTATCCTTATTTAGATATCTGGAACTTTGCATAATCCTATTAACTAGGTATTATTTAATTAACGATAATTTAGTGAAAATAAGATGGTTGGACAAATTTCTTGAGTATGTTCAAACTAAAAACATCATTATTATATGAACCAGAGAATTTTGCCCATGCGAATCGCAATTTCAGAAATAGTCTCGGTAGATTAGATGGTCAGGCTTATCCATAAGTGAAAACTAACTCGATCAAATCAAAGTAAACAATGATGTCCAATCAAAGCACGAGATGAAAACATATCGGTGTGCTTAAACAATTTAAACTATGTTTTCGATCAATCTCATATTTTGAATACGGGTTCAATCAAACTCACACTTTTATCTTATATTATAAATCTATAAATTTTGAATTCATAATTTCAAAGAAATCAAAAGGCTTCATGCAAGAGAATTGGAAAAACTTCAAGAAATGACTTCACTTATAACCTTCGATTCTCATCATTAACTTGATCAATTTTCTTTTGTTTTTGCAATACTTAACCAAAGAACTCCAAGTATTTTCATTGAAAAATATGTTTAGGATTTCTGTTTCTAATAGTGTTTATTTTGTAAGTTCACTTTTCATGTAATTAAACTAAAGGTTAACATTTAATTATGACCATATTCCCTTTGAATTGGCTTGCGGTAGTAATTATATATGAGGAAAAGACGTATAGGTTATATTTGGATTTGTGGCAAAGAGATAACTTAACAAGATACCTCAATGTCCACAAAAGTTGTCTTTTTGTCCCAAAAACATTACGTTAATAATTTCTAATTAATCATAGAGGCATTTCAACTAAATCGTTGCTATAGACTAAAAAAACATGCAAAACGTACGAATTACTCTCCTCATTCATTTTTACTTGTCCATTATATTATTTTAGAATATTCAATATTAATTATGGTCTAGTTTATAAAATTAATAAATAAATTATCATTTTGTGTCTATCTTACCATTGTTATTAAATAGTATTTCTTTTTCAAATGCTTAGATGACTTATATCAATAAGAGTGATTTGGTAAAACTATTCATATCATCATTTACTACTTTTTAATAACTCCGCCAAAACGCAACAAATTTAATTTGTAGGAAGGTATGTTGGGAAAAAATACTACAATATTGATATTGGACTAGAACTAAATAACTTATTACAAATACTGTGTCGTGGCAAACTACTACCTTGAAAATGATTTCGGCCCGACAGGGATGCAAATCGTTGTAGCTGGTCGCTCCTCAAGGTTCCACAGCTATTTTTAAACACGTGCACTCAGTTTAGAGGTTGTCCAAAAATTAATTGCCCAAAAAATATTTTAAGAAGAAGAAAGGAGGAAGTTTGTTTGTTTGTTTTTTTTTTTTTACTTTTTGGTTGGTGTTTTGTATGTTATGTTCACCAAAGACACTTCTTTGAATAGGATTTGCAAGAGGAAGAGTTGCAAAAAAACAAGAAGTAATTTTTTGAGAAACAGATGTGAATGTTAATGACATTAGAGGTCATTACATTACACTTAAACAAAATCTTCATTTGGAATGGATATGTATATTCATTTCCTATGTAACATGTTTTTTTCTTTTTTCTTTGCATTATACTAATTAATATACATAGAATTAACTCATATAATATTAAGTCAACAGGGTTGACTTAGCTTCTTTAATAACTCTTGGACAAGAATATGCATTAGTAGACACGAATGAATTGGAGTCCTCTTATGCAAATTCAAGAATAGATAAATATATTATAAGGATATCATAATCAGTCTAGCTCAAATTCCAAGACCTCTTCCAAAAATGTCAAAGGGATAACATCTTCTTTATTTATTGTTCATCATTAGTCAAATGCTAACTATCTATAGATACTAGCTTTCTAAGACCCCTTGGTATATATAAACCATGTTATAGATATTTATAATGGCCAAGTTTTTCGAATATATAGTACTACTTATTTTGAAAGTGGTTTTTTTTTTTGAAAAAAAAAATAAAATTGGCCTAATACATCAATTCTCTAATTAAAATAAGATTTTTTTAATTTCTTAGAAGCTTGATCAAATATACTATTATTCCTTTAAAGCTATTTTATTTGTCATATTCTTTTTATATGTCCGTTAAGAAAGCGTTAGTTAAAAGGGTGATTTAATTAAATTATTTTTATTTACTTTCGATCTTAATTTACCATTAATTTTTGCTACTTCTCAAAAGCACCTTTTCTTTTCTTGAAGTTTGGTCAAGCAAGTCAACTTTATCATAAAAAAAAAAAAGCATTTTCAAAGAAAATAAACATCTTTCATTCCTTAGAATGTTTGACCAAACAGACTATAAACTTGACTTGAAATGAATTTAAATTCGCATATTTTATATATATGCTAAAACAAATTTGTATACATATAGCAAAACTCTATTCATTCTGAATCTACTGAAACTAGATTGCAAGAAACCAAAGATAAAGAAAATTACTTAAAGATAATCTTTTTCATTAATATAATAATCTCATTGGGAAAAAGCCTCCTTTGTAGGCTGTTGATTAACATAAGATGGATAAAAGTTTCTTCTCTCTCTCATAGTGTATTTACATATGATTTAGATTAAACTAGTAATTAATTAGTTTTTCATCATCCTAAGAGCCAATGCTTGAAGTTCACCCAACTCAGTTTGAGAAGGTCTCTTCCTACTATTGCAGGCTGCTTGATGACTTTGTATCTCTTGCACATAATTATTATTTATTCCATCACTATAATGATCAATTGATTCAAGTGAACTCTGTGGTGATGAATTGGAATTCATAGTATATGTTGGATTATTATTATTATTAGGTGGGAAAGATGATGTCATTGCCATATTAATGTTGGACCATTGATCAGGATAGCAATTTTCTGAATTTCTTGAATTGTTGAGTAAACTTTGTGCTAACTGAGTCTTCACTTGCGTAAGTTGAGCTTGCAGGTATGCTACCTACAACAAATATAACCAAATTGAAATCAATTACATACAAAGAGAAAAAAAAAATCTTGACAAATTACTACTCCCTACGTCCCATTTTATCTGACACCCTTTGACTTGACATAATATTTATAAAAAAAAAATCTTTTAAAATTTGTAGTCTAAATTCATTTTGAGACATTTGTGTGATTGAGAATCATTTCATTTAATGGTAAAAGGAGAATTGTAAGGTTAAATTGTTTCTAATTAGAGTAATGTGACATTTTTTTGGGACGAACAAAAAAGAAAAGAATGTTACATAAAATGTGATAGAGGAAGTACATATGTTTGCTTTGAATGAGAAATATTTTTCAAGAAAACTAGTAACTCCTTTTTTTTGTATTAGTGTTTGATAATTGCCAAAGAATGACTTTTTATTCGTTCAAACCAAACAACCCTAAAAGTCATGAGTAAGTTGTTATAGTCATTTTACAGCGTAATCCCACAGAGTGAAGAATAAAAAATGATAGAATATACATAGACCTCATAATTACCTTAGAGGTAAAGACCGAGAATATTAACAATAGACTCTCAACTTAGTATTTAATAATTTCACTATATAGTTTAACATTATGCCTTAGTGTGAAATCTTGATTGGGACACTAAATCATTAAATCCTATCTGTATAACTCTAATCAGCAACGAAACGATTACCTGTTGTTGTAAAGTGAAAATATGTGCAACACATCCATATACAGGATCCTTAATCCTAGCTTGAGCTTCATAACCAATAGTGCCAACAGCCTCACATCGATCAGGGACAGGAACATGCAACAACAATTTAGAAACATTACTTGCTCCGAAAACCTTATGAATGGCGGCGAATCTAGCAGGACCTTGATCCGAACAGAAATAAGGAGCAAAGATACAATCAGCAGCACACTTGCGGCGCAAGAATTTACAGGCGCCGCAAGGTGATGAACTACTAGTCATAGTATTTGAGTAGTTAATTAACAAAGAAAATGAAGAAGAAGCACACGAACAGACTAGGAAATGGTGAAGATACAAAGAAGCTGCTAAGGTGGGGCTAATTGTAGGTAGTTTTTCTAAGGATTTTTAAGTGAAAGGGGACATATATAATGTATGTGTGTAGGGTTCTCAAGGTACATTGAGTAAATCACTTTTGCAGACTTTGGAATTTTGTGATTTTAATATATCAAAAATTAAATTTATATTTTTATTTTCTTCATGCAATAATAATTATTGTCCACTATTATCTTGGTATCTGAATATTTAAGAAACAACAAATGATAATGTAATAAGAAAATGACTATAATTAACGACAAAAATAAGTTAGAAACTGAGTATAAAATTATCTCTTGATATTATAAAACAGACAAATATTATTGAGTATCTATTTTTATATATTGAACAAATAAAAATAAACGGAAAAAGTATAAGTTAAAAGCTTTGATATATGAATTTCTTTTTGAATTAACTGAAAATAGTGTTAAGCAAAGTGGAACGGAAGAAGTAGTCAAAAAGTTTTACCACTCCCTTCTTCATTACTTTTTAATTGTTATGTTGTCAAGAGTCAATTTCACTAATTTTTAAAATTAAATTAAAATATATTAATTTCATATTTTGATATTCAAAAATTATATCTTTTATATCAATATAACTAAAAAAAATACATCTAATATCGTTTAACGCTCCAAGAAAATCTATGACAATTAAAAGGGAGCGAAAAAAAATAACTTCTATACTAAAAAGTTACTCTTTACATATGAGAAATCCTAACTGGCTAACTATATGCAAAAGCTTAATTTCTATCTGTAGTCTAGTGTAGCAAAAAGTCTAGTACAAGAGAGTCAGTTGAAAGAGCTCTGAGGCTGGGAAATGTTCAAACTTAGAGTTTCAAAGATGTAAAAATTAATTAATTCGATAATGAAAATTGTAACAAAAAAAAAGTTAATAAATAATAATTTGACAATATTAGCATAGTTTATTAGTGAAGTGTTGGCTTTACTTTTCATATTTCAAAATATTATGGAGGAATAAAAAAGTTTCTTCCTCCCTTCACTTTTAGTAATCGTCATATATACCATTACACAATGTAATCTTTTCAAATGGAGGAGTGGCTCGACCACGAATTATTATCTGCATTACTTGTAATGATTTTTTAATGACTTACTATATTTATTTATTTATTTAAAAATTAAATAAAATTATAAAGTAAAAAATTAAACTTTTATTAATAAAATAAAAAATTAAATAGTCAATAATTGAGCTACTAATAGTTATTCTGGATGAATAGAAAATTAGTCTTTTTTTATTTTATAGCTTAGAGTGTGTATATTTTATTGATTTATTTAAGTTTCTTAGACCAGATTAGTTTTTGCATTAATATATTAGTTCCAATTGATGAATAAAAGCCCAAATCTTTTTGTTTTTTTAATTGTAGTGTTTGTTTAGCAGCTTCAATTTACTAGTCATGGTGACAAAGTAGAGGGGCCACCAATAATTTGTCTTCTTGTTAATATTGAACGTTACGTTTTCATTTTTTTTAAAAGCAGAAAATAATTTTCCATCTTCTCTATTTTTTAATTAATTTCCCGCCGAACGCCGCACCTGGGAACCGCTGCTTCTTATTTATTTGTTGCTTTCTCAAAGAAAAAAAATAGTTTTTATTTGATCCTAGCTAATGACACGTGGTGATGATGCTTTTGTACTTTGACTTACGAAGCTAATGAATGTTACTCATAAAAGGATGTGGGTAGCGGATAACTCCCTTCTTAATTAGAGATTTTAAATTCGAATTTTGAATATAAAAGAATTTTTGGTAAAAACTATTTCCTCCTAAATGAAACTCTATAAGGCAAAAATTCCGATACAGTCGAACTAAAAAAAGAACTTATTTTCATCTTTAAAACAAATCTAATTTTGCTCTTCTACTTGAAATTTCCTAGAGGAGATTTAAAACGCGATATTTATATAGCATATCATATTTCTGGAGAAAATATTATAATTAAGTTTATGATAAAAAATGAATATAGGATTAAATTTTATGAGTTTAAATTTATAATTTTGTCACTTTCATCAAATTTACAAAATTCAAAATCTATTATTTATATAAATTTTATAAATTTTTAATACAATACATGATCTAAACCAAAATCTATGTGTTCATAGAATACATAGCTAATACATTGGATACGCCCTTTGATACAACTTGGGAGTTGTATTCCTTATCATGATAGTTTAGGAATTATGTGAACATTCTAGAGATGTTTGACTAATTTCTTTTACACGCTTTTGCTATTAAAAAAGTAAATGATGAGTGCGAGGGTTTATAATTTTAATAAGTTCCTCTTCGTAAATAAGGTTCAAGATCTTTTTGTAACGATCTGATACCGTTGTTATGAGTACGTCAATGAGGAAGGAAATTAGGCTAAAAATTTTTGAATAGTAATTTAAATTTTTTTCGCATGGATCAGATTTAGAC
>DF360211.1:4910-34796 GCA_000787875.1 Solanum virginianum | reverse complement strand
GTTCAGAAAGTTTTAGGCTTTCGAACTACGTAGGGCCTGATTTCTCCTTTGTGAGATACATAGGCAGCCTCTTAAGGCTCGACCCCAATTTCTTTTTTTGTCATCTTTCCTTACAAAGGAATCATTAATTCCCCCCTAAAATAAAAAATAGTCTGAGTGAAAAGTAAAAACATCTTCCAGATTCACAAATCTCGAATAGGCAACATTTCGCCAATTTTAGTCACTTTCCTATCTTCAGGGTTTGTATGTCTTCAAACAAAGCAACCCAAAGGAAAGAAAAAATGACAGACCATAATGATAATACAGGCTTGACCAAAATTACTGTAGCAGATCTTATCATTGCGCAATAAAGCAAATTGATTGTACAACTGATGCAGCAGATCGTTGACATGAAAGTAGAAATGAAGAAAACTCAAAATCAACTTAACTAGCCTCGATGAAGGTCCTTCTAACATATTTTCCCAAAACCCGCATAAAGCCCAAGCCAACAGTTCCTCTCACATTGCCCACACTATCCAACCCTAAGCAATCCCTCCCGAAAGCCATGTTCCAGACCAATACAACCTACCCTCCACCCAAATTGCACCTCCTAAAATTCTCTTCCATATCCCAATCTTTAATAGTCCACATATCCCTCAATCCACTTACCCTGAGGTTGATCATTATGAGGAGAAGGAGAAAGAATGGAAGGCCAAAGGGAAGATGGCCAAAATGGATATAAGGGAAGAAATTGCAAAGGCAATGAAGCAGTTTCGCTATGCACCCGATGTTGCAGGATTGAATTATGAGGATTTATGCATTCACCTGGATTTGAACCTCCGAGAAGGGTTCAAAATAATAAAGTTTGACGCCTTTGACGGAAGTGAAAACCCTCTGGCTCATTTAAGGGCATATTATGATCAGATGGTGAGCGTCGAGAAAAATAAAGCATTAGTAATGTGGCTCTTTAGTTGGAGTTTAAGCGGAGAGGCCCTGGAATGGTTTACCTCTCAAGAAATAAACCAATGGGCCAATTGGAGTGCCATGGCAAAAGATTTTATTGAAAATTTTGCTTACAATGTCGAAATAGTTCCTGATCGTTACTCATTGGAGAGGATTAAGCAAAAGTCAACCGAAAGCTACCGAAAATACGCATTGAAAATTTTGCTTACAATGTCGAAATCATGCCAGATCATTACTCATTGGAGAGGATTAAGCAAAAGTCAACTGAGAGCTATCGAGAATATGCCTATAGATGGAGGAAGAATGCTGTCAGAGTGCATCCTCCTATGGCTGAAAATGAGATCATTGAAGTGTTTGTGCGTTCTCAAGAACCAAAATTTTATGTAAGGATGATACTGCTTGTTGGAGCAAAATTCACAGACATAGTTAAGATCGGTGAGAATATTGAGGATGGGATCAAAACGAGCAAGATCATTTGCATATCGAATTCAGCTGGAAGTCCCATGATGTTGAGAAAAAGGAAAGAAGATGTGTTAGTTGTCTCCGACGTGCAATATAAGAGGAGAAACCCCAGTAGCCACCCCAGAAAGTCATTACCCCCTCGAATCCATTTTCAACCTACCCCACAATATCACCCTCCTCCCTATTATCAATCCGCATAATATCGAAACATCATCCCAAACTACCAATTTCCATCGCTAATTTGCTCATATATCCAGCCAACTTATCGGAATCCCTCCACCAGCTGTCCAGCCCAATTGTCAAATTACCAAATGTCGTTATACCCAAGATTTCAGACCCCTACACGTTCCCCTCCCGTTGAAATCATCTCAATTATCATCGAGTGCCTCCACTCCCATAAAGTAACTATATCCTTTTTCACCTAAACACAGATAAAGAAAATCCCTAGGGTGTTCACTCTACTCGCTGAAAGTCGGACAAAGCTATTTGAAAGATTGTCAGTTGTAGGATTGATCTAACCTGTCCCTCCGAAAGCTGTGGATGTCAATTCTCGTTTCTTCAGGGGTGATCAGGCTTGTGCTTACCACTCTAACGGTGTTGGATATGACACTGAAAATTTCATTAATCTGAAGTATCAAATCCAGAACTTAATTGATCGTGACTTGGTTGTTCTTCGAACAGTCACCCCAAATGTTAACAAGAATCCTTTGCCTGATCATGGGGAAAATACGACTGGTATGATTGAGAGAGAAGAAGATTGGTATATAATTGAGAGTGACATCTCTAAGTATCATTAGGTATCAGATTTTTACACAATTGAAATAGTAAATGCTACCGATGATGACTGGACATAGAGCGACCACAATTTGTTAGAATGTGTTTGGATTTAGCACAAACATCACCCACCACCATTTGACAATCAACTTATATGCTGTCAAGAGATGTTATATCTAGAGACTCAAAGTGTTCTTTTTCCTGTAATCGCACAATTTGCTTGTAATCATTTCTATTATCCTAATGAACTACATTTGACCTGAATCTCAAGAATGAGATACGTAGGCGGCCTATGTCGGCCTCGGTCATTTTTTATTTAAAATTTACATTTTTTCTCTACCTCCCGAGGGGAACTATGTTTGACCTGATTCCTGCCTCAACGGGATATGTAGGCAACACAATGACTCGATCATACTCCCATAAAGAAAACTGGGACAGAATTTTTGAAAGGAACTCAAAAATTCTAAACAAATAGGTCATTCTTCAACGAATCAAAATTCAGAGCATGGTGAAACTTTAACTGGGACAGAATTTTGAGAAACGATCTCAAAAGAATTCTCAAGGTGCTTTTGACAAGCTATCAATCCCTGACAACATCTAAACTGGAACAGAAATTTTGAGGTTGCCCTCAAAATTTCGCTAAGCATCATTATAAATTTGAAAGTCATCTTAAGGATTCTCAGCCTGATCAAGAATTCAAAGACAACTGAGAAGTGAGGGATCAAAAAACTTCATCAGAGAACAACACGAGAAGCACATACAATCGAAGAATCAACATAGATCAATTTATTTTGAAACTAATCATTTTCTTTGGATGGAGGAACTAAAATTGCAAGGCATCGTTGGACCCACAATGGCTCTACAAGATAATTTGGCTCGATGTCTAAGATTGAAGATTTCATCCAGACCGATACAAGCGGGACAACTCCAGATGACTTTTATATTTACTCATTACCCTTTTTATTTTCAAAATTTTCTTCATATCATTCTATTATGACTTACCACACATTTTTCTTAATGTTACAGATCAAATAACTTGATACAGTGGCCAAGATCACCACACTTGTAACAAGTTATTTATTTTGGAGAGTCACTCACCTTCAACGTGACAAGTTATTAATTTTAGAGAGCCACTCACCTTCAATGTGACAAATTGGAGCGTCACTGCCTTCAGTGTGATAAGGTCCTATCAACAAGAGGATAACCGAAGCATAAATAGTTTTGTCTCACTTAAATTCCTAGCAACTGATTTCGTCATGCATCACAGAAAAAGGATATTTTATTTTTAGTTGCGCCCAGAGCGCCATTTATTTTTAGTTGCGCTCGGAGCGCTATTTTTACAGTTGCACCCAGAGCACTATTTTATTTCCTATTGCCAAGAGGGCCATTGTATATTTTATTTCCTGTTGCCGAGAGGGCCATTACATGTTTTATTTCCTGTTACCGAGAGGGCCATTGCATATTTTATTTTCTATTACCAAGAGGGTCATTCATGCTGCATACTCATTGCCAAGAGGGCCATTCATGCTGCATACTTATTGCCAAGAGGGTCATTGCATATTCATTGCCTCTAGAAGGCTATTTTATTTTTAGTTGCTGATCCAGGGCCATTATATATTCACTGCTTCCAGGAGGCTATTTTATTTCCAGTTGTCGATCCAGGGCCATTATATATTCACTACCTCCAGAAGGCTATTTTATTGCCAGTTACCGATCTAGAGCCATTGCACATTCATTGCCTCCAAAAGGCTATTTTATTTTCAGTTGCCGATCTAGGGCCATTGCGTATTCATTGCCTCCAAAAGGCTATTTTATTTCCAATTGCCAATCCAGAGCCATTATATATTCACTGCCTCTAGAAAGCTATTTTATTTCTAGTTGTCGATCCAAGACCATTGCATATTTATTACCTCCAAAAGGCTATTTTATTTTCAGTTGCCGATCTAGGGCTATTACATCTTTATCGCCGATCTAGGGCATTGCATCGCTAACAAGGCTATTTCATTTCCAGTTACTGATCTAGGGCATTGTGTCTTCATCACCGACAAGGCTATTTTATTTCAGTTACACCCAAAGTGCCATATTGATTCATTATTCATCACACTGAAAAGAAGAATACATATCAAATATGGTAAGAGATGCCAACTCTAATTCAAATTCCAAAATCCAACCACACCCCTGTCAGAAGGCATGTGGAAATTTCTATAAGTCCGTCAATTTTCAGTTTCACCTTCAGATAATCTCAACTCTCACCGGAGGCAATCTTCCAATCCGAGTGACAATGTATCAAGAATTTTGAAAATTATGTCCATGTAAGTTCTTAATTATGGATGTGAAGCGTGCTACATTTATGATTAAGAGGTTGCAAGCCTCTTTTTCATCATTCGATTTTTTTGTCACTCTTCCTGAACTAGAGGTCATCTCAAAATAAGAAATTTCCTTTTCAACCAATAAAGTCGAACTACAAGTAGCCTGATTCCTAAGTCCAAGGATATGTAGGTGGGTTCAATTTTGAAAACTCGACTGCATTCCAATACTGTCCTTTAATTCTAATTTCTCCATAATTCGATACTAGGATAGCTTTTGAGTTCTTTCAAAATTGTACATAAAATCAAGCGTTTTAAACTACAAGTGGCCTGAATTCTCATGTAACCTGAGATATATGGAAAACCCAGAACCCGAGTCCGTCCATAATTTCTCAAAGTCCACACCAAAGTTTTTCAGAAGATGTGGTCGGCTAAAAATTAGATTAGTCAAGTTTCTTTGTCCAAGATCTCTTTCATCGATCATATCCAAAGAAAGGGACATCTGTTGACACCTAATTTTTACCCTTCCCATTATAAATTACCGAATTTCTTTAATTTATTGATTTGAAATATTTATCTTAACTAATTTTTATAATTAAAAAAATTTAATTAAGTGGAGGCCACGCGCCCCCAATCCTTTTTTCTTTTCCCTTTCCCTTTTCCCACACATTACTTTCCCTTTTCCCACTTCCCTTTCCCTATTCTCTTTCTCTCTCTCCTCACCATCTTCTTCTTCTTCAACAAAGAAGAAAACCAATACCAAAACCAAAATTAGAAAACCAGAGAACCAGCCAAAACCACCAGCGAATCCAACTAGTCAAAGACCAAATCACAACTCAACGACCCCAATCTCTTCCTTTGTCCCCATCTCCGACTGTTCAAGGCTTAACTTGTAATTAATGGGTAAAAGTTGAGATGCATATTAATTACTATGAGTTTGAATTTGAGTTTTGAATTCATAGCTGATTTCCAACCTGTTCCTCACGTTTTCCCCCTTTCTTGCCCTAAATTCTGAGGCTATATAAGCCTTTCTTCTTCTTTATTTTGGAGGGGCCTCGGTAGTTGAGTTCGAAACTCTTATCAAAATTTATTCAACTTTCATAGCCATTATTGAAGTCCCAAAGGTCGATATAGTTCAAAGACTGTCGAATTAATTTTCCATAAATCATTTAGTTCGAAGTCCTTTAAAATCAAAGATTCTGGGTCGAGAATGGTGTAGACAGAACTCTTCGGCAGTGGAGAAGCCCTATCAAGCTCATCGTCCTAGTACGCTGCTCATCAAAAGGTAACGACCTCGTCTCACTCTTCTTAAACCTCGCTTAATTCTCATACAATGTGTTTCAAAATGTGAACCTTTTAGCAATATCGATATTTTCACATTTACGTTTATGTTTAGCTGGTACTCCCTATTTTGCTTTTGGTTTTCAGTCTTGTTGAGCCTAATACTTGTATTGGTTGAGGGTGTTGTTGTTATCATTTTATTCACTGCTAAGAGTCAAAACTAATGTTGAAATGATTTTGCTTCTCAAATACATGTTGCAATGTTCAAATTTTACCCTGTTATTGTTCACTCTGATGATGGTTCTGTTTCTTTATGTTGCTGCCAGTTTAGTTTGCTTACTCTGAATATAGCCTGCCTAGTATGTGATTTAGTGCAGTTTATTTTATTTCTGCTTGGTTCGAGTCCGAGTTTAGAGTCATAAATAATGTTACAAGCCTCCTTTACTTTAGGATACTGCTAAAAATGTATGAAGTATGATTGAGTTCCCTGCTTCAAGGTCTAGCTGCTATTGAGTTAACAACGTTGTGTTAAGTAACTACAAGTTTTGCTCCAATTTCATTTTAGCGTATATCAGGAGGTCTCTTTAAAATCTTTGCCTTCTTCTAGCAATTTAAAAGAAATGAAATTGTTTAGTCTTGTCATGCCGAAGCTAACTTGTCTCTAGTTGCTATGAATATCTTGATTGACTTTCTTGTTCTAACTCTGTTAACACGAATCCCTGTCCTCTATTTTGTTTGATCTGGAAAGTGTCTATACATCTTGTTTAAGTATGACTACTGATTAGTTGATCTTGTTATATTGCTCTAAAATCATGGCATCTAGTGCTTCATTTACTTTAATATGTGTTATTAGACCTCGCTTTGGGTTCCTGCTACTTGCCAACACTTAAAATTGACCTTGTTTTAGTTCATTGTGCATTCTCTTTAAAACTTCTTCTTTGACTGCATTATTAAGTTTAATCAAAACTTGTTTTTGGGTTACATTGAAAGGAAATATGGCTTTGTTGGCTATTTTGTCCTTGCTTATCATGAAATGGTTGTTGTAGATATAATGTTATCACTCTTTTAAAGTTAGTTTGATCATCTTTTGGTTTTAGTGTTGTTTTAAGGTTGTGGTTAGTTTTGAATTATGTATTTTTCTGAATTAAAAGTGATGTAGTGTTTGTCTTCTACTTGTTATCGTAGAAATGTTGTCCCGTTATGTTGTTAGTATTGATAGATTTGAGGCTCTTACTAATCCTTAATTTCTTTGCATGAATAATGCTCCGAGCTTATCTCGGACTCTCCTTTGCATCTATACCGGGCCATAGAGGCCCAATTCCTTGCATTTAATACCTTTGGGACGTCGTCAAGTCAAATGAAGGCTGATATACAGATTTTGGAAGTGAAAACTAGTGAATATACATTGATATATAGTAAATATATACTAAGTGTATATCATAGAAATGGGCCAAGCCCAAAGAGCAGCAACAAGGGGTTAGTGGGCTAGGCAGGCCCAATTTTAGAATTAGGATAGGATTTGATTTTGGGTCTGTCAAGCCCAATTTTATTTCATTTCTCGCTCTTTGTATATTTATTTGTTTGTGATGTTTGTCTAACTCCTAACATTTTAATCTAATTGATTCCGCGGCCATGTTTGTCATTTGTGTTAATCTCTTCTTTTCATCTCTTTGATGCTAAAATTGTTCTTCTACAAATAATAAAATATATGTATAAAAAAATAGACTTTTGTAGTATTTCTTAAGAATGGGTCAAACATTTAGTCAATTTCTTTTTAAAGTGAATATTTTTTAAATGTTAGTCAATATTTTCAAATTGAGTCAAATCTGTGAAAATTTGTTATTTTTTTTAATTTTTCAACTTTTAAGAAAAATAATAAAAAATAAAAATTAATCAAATCTTTCAAAAGTTAGTCAAATTTCTTAATCGTCAGTCGACCGCATGTTAGCGGCCATTTTGAGTGATTAATTTCTTCTCAAAGTGGAAATTGAACACTTACCCATTGTCTCTGCAATTTTGAAACTTTTCTGTTAGGTTTTAAAATTTAACCCTGGTTTCCTAATTATCTTTAAAATTAGGTGGCGACTCTCTTTTCTTTAAATTTTTGGGAATTTGATTTGTGCTCAAATCAATTGAGTATTGAATCTTATTTTTGAAAGTTGGTCATTTTTTGAGATAACAGCAATTAAAAGACCTCAACTAAAAGTCTAGTGATCTGTCGAATTCGAGGGTGAGCCAACTTGTTCATGCATGAATTCGTCTTTAGTTCTTAGTTCATTTGTTCCGACTCAGACATTTAGTTGCTTATTTATGATTTTTTGGGGTTGCATGCCCTTATTCTTGACTATTGGTAGATGCTTTGATATAATGACTTTAGTTTTTAGGGAATAGTTTATATTATTAAGTTTTCTGTTTGAGTTTATGAGAATTCAACTCATTTTTCTTTATTTAAATTTATTTTCATAACTTTAAATACCTTATTTGTTCTATATTTAGTTTGTTGAGTTAGTATTGATTCTCCCATCATTGAGTTAATATAGGTGTCACTCATGATCAGTTCACACTTTGTCTTAGTTATATTTTTCAGCAATTAACTAATACCATGCTATTTTATTTATATTCCAAATGTTCAATTAATGATAGATGTGTAGATGGTATTAAGTATTCTAAATTAATTAAAAAGATGAATATTATTTTTTATATGATTTTGAATGATTTACGTCTAGTGAATTTCATTATGTATGTTGCGGTCACATTTCTAAGTTGGAGGAGGATAACTTGCATCCAAATAGATATTTGATCATAGAAATTAAGAAATCAAGAGCTCTTTGCGATCAAATAACAAAATAACAATCAAATCAAAAAAATTTATAATTCAAATAAAAAGAATTATATCTTCAAAACTTATCACCTCAATAAAGATATTGATATTCCAATAATATTATGATCTCTTTTGTGGAATATCCATCTCTTTATATTTTGTGTAATACGAGTGAGTTAATTAAGGATGACCAAAATATTTTGAAACTTAAAAAGAGTGACAAGAGTTTTAATTATTGGTGGTAGGTGATAATCTTTTATGGTTAATAATTAATGTGTTTTGACCACTTTTTTAAGAAGTCCTCAAGTTTTTTTTACACTTTGACCTAACCTTTATTAACCCTAATATATTAAAAAAATAAAAAAAAAGTTGTGTGTTGGTAAATCCCCGCTTCCAACGACCAGTTCACGCCATTTTCTTCCTCCTTGATCTCCTTGTGTTATTATTGTTGTTTCTTGTGGCTATTGTGCTGGGAAGAAGAAAAGAGAGAGCATAATATTTTTTTTCTCGAAAATCTTTTGAATTTGAGAAAAAAAATTAAATTTTCGTTGATTTGATACTAAATTATTATTGGGCATTGCTTGTGAGGTGATTTTTGACCATTTTGATAAGTTAATATTGTTGTTTTGTCTGTACTGCTCATCTGGATTTTCTGATTTTCTACTATTTCATTTGAATTGGTTTCAACAATTGTTAAAATATACTTCTAGCAACTATTGCACGTGCTCTAGCCGCTGTTTTAACAATTATTAAATATTATTCAACAATTGTTAAAAACACATTCAGGAACTCATTTAACAATTATAAATCAATGCACGTGTTGTAGCTGCTGTTTTAACAATTGTTGATATTGTTTAACAAATGTTGAAACACATTGAGTAACTCATGCAACAGTTATTCAACAATTGTTAAAACCGCTGACGTGCACTAGCTGCTATTTTAACAATTGTTGAATATTGTTTAACAATTGTTAAAACTATTGACTAACTCTTGCAACAATTATTCAACAATTGTTAAAACTGCTGGCGTGCACTAGCTGCTGTTTTAACAATTGTTGAATATTGCTTAACAATTGTTAAAACTGTTGCACGTGCTCTAGCTGTTATTTTAATAATTATTACATATATTTTTAACAGTTGTTAAATCAACTGCAAGCAAAATCATGATTAGTTTTCTTTTAAATCATAATATAGGTACAGACGTCCATATTATCAATGAGGGATAAAATAACAATAGGAGTGGATTGCAATGGTGAATGGGTCGAGTCTAACAATCGTTATATTTGGCGTTGGAAAAACAAAGAAATGGTAGAGATAGTAGTAATAACGGTGGACCGAAATATCACGTATGGAGATTTTGGAAACACAATTATTTCCTATTGTGAACTAGATTGTGAATCGAAAGATCTTGCCATCACCTACATGCATAGTTGCTGTGAAAAGCAAAGGGCTGCTCCATTTAGGATAAAAAATCAAATAAGTTTGCGTACATATTTAGAAGATGAAGGTAGACCTATTTTAAAGGTATATGTGGTTGAAAGATTGACTGAAAATTGTCAAAATCAATAAATGTTAAATGATGAATGTGATTCGGCGGACATGGATATTCTAGACAAAGAAAATATTGATGCACAAAATACTCCTCAGACTCCTACTCTACTCCTGAAGTTGCCAGTAATACACCAGAAACCACACAATCATCACAGTCTAGTCATGCTCAAGATGATGAAACTGATTTTTACATCAGTATGTCATTCAACAATAAGCAAGAGTTAGATATTGCCTTGAAAATTATTTGTGTGAAGAAAGATTTTCGAATGAAGAAGGTGATCAATTTGCATGCTATGTATTGCGTGAAATGTGTACATCCCCAATGCAAGTGGTGGTTGAGAGCTGTAAAGCTCCAGAGTTTTGATAGGTTTTACATTAGAAAGTATGAAAAAATGCATACATGTGGTTCACAACATCTCACGAGCCATAATACCCACGCCACGGGAAAAGTCATTGGTGCATACTTCAAGGATAGGTTCCCAAAAGGTAAAGGTCCTTCAACAAGAGATATTGAGAATTCAATCCGTATTGAATTGGGCTCCAAGGTTAGCTATTGGAAGGTTTGGAAGGGAAGTGAGATCGCAAAGGCTTTGGTAAGGGGGATGCATGAGCACGATTATGCAGTACTTTATGCTTACCGTTATATATTTACGACGGTAAATCCAAAAAGTAAGACAGATTTGCAACTTGATGAAAATGGTAGGTTCAAGTATTTTTTTATTGCCTATGGAGCTTGCATTCTTGATTTTTGACATATTCGAAAAGTCTTAGCTGTGGATGGAATATTTTTAAATAGTAAATATGGAGGCGTGTTGTTGTCTGCAGTAGCACAAGATGCAGAAGATCATATTTTTTCAATGGCATTTTGTGTAGCCGACACTGAGTGTGATGCCTCCTATCAATACTTTTTTGAGCAGATGAGCAGTTTTATGGATGATACCCCTGAATTATGCATTATTTCTGATAGACATCCAAGAATTAGAAAAATGGTTGAGATTGTGTTTCCTTCGACTCATTATGGTTGTTGCATGAGGCACCTCGGAGAAAATATCCGAAATAACTTTCACAATGGAAAAATCATCTTCCACTTTTATGAAATAGTAAAAGCATACGATAGGGATGAATTTAATGATCACTTCAACCAAATAAGAGATATGGTTCCAGGAGCTGTCGCACACTTGGAACATATTGAATTTCATAGATGGAGCAGGGAATTCTTTCCGGGAAACAGGTAAAATCTCATGTGTTAAATTGTTTTGCATATTTTTCTTAACTGCTTCTGTCATATTTTTCAGTGATATTGACAGTTGTACTTGTTTTTTATAGGTATAAAATCATGACATTAAATATTGTTGAGTCGATTAACGCAATACTTCTTGATGAAAGAGAATATCCAATTGCTGCTCTTTTTAATGAAATAAATAGAATATACGTAGAAAAGTTTCATGAGAGGCGCAATATGTTCATCAATGCATCAACCATCTTTGTTCCAAAGATAGAACAAAAAATCACTGAAAATATCAATTTGGAGAATAAGCTATTGGTTCATCAAACTGCCAACTACGAATGTCTTGTCACTTGGTCACAATGCAGTTGCAATGGTTAATTTTCAACATAAATCTTGCACCTGTAGAGTCTTTGACCATGATAAAATATCATGTCCACATGTTATGACAACGCTCCGATATCAATATGGTGATGATTATAGAAGACGCATTTATGAATACTGATCTCCATATTACAAGGTAGAGATGTATCTTTTTGCATACTTAGAAGAAATTAAGCATGTATTGCCCGAAGATACTTGAGAAATTCCTAAGGAATTTTTAGAGAGCCAAATACATCCTCCACATGTTGAGCCAGACAAGGTGGCAAGAAGGGCTAAGAAGAGATGAAGAGAAAACGGAGAATCATTTCCAATAAAGAGGAATAAATGTTCTATATACAAAAAGACTGGACATAAAAAAATAACATGCTCAGAACGAAGTGCTCCACAGGTGTAGATTTTGATTGGTATTTATTGTTTGTAAATGTTACTTAAACTTTTTTTAATATTGATGTTGAACAAATATTGTTGTTGAATGCTTCAGTTCTCAAGAAAGACATTGGCAGTATTAATGTTGACAATCTCTTCAACAATTGTTGAAATTGTTGAGAAAATTCTTCAGCAAGTGAGTGCTTTGATTTAACAATTGTTAAAATTATTTAAAAATTATTTAGCAAGTAAGTTGGTTGATTTAACAATTATTAAAGTTGTTGAGAAAGAATTTTAGCTAGAGGGTTCTCTGATTTTAATATTGTTGAGAAAATTCTTAGCAAGAGGGTTGTCTAATTTAACAATTGTTGAAGTTATTGAGATAAAATTTTACCAAGAGGGTTGTCTGATTTAACAATTATTTAAATTGTTGAGAAAATTCTTAGCAAGTGGGATGTCTGATTTAACAATTGTTAAAGTTGTTGAGAAATGTTTTCATTAAAAAACTCAAGTGTAAGTACCGTTACACATATAAATTACTTTATTCATCAATTAATATGATTTATATAACCAATTAACAATCAAATTGCTCGATTAAGATTGATCACGCATTCAATTACTCGATTGATTGTACGTGATGAACACATTACCATGCAATTGCACGAAATCGCCAATAAAGTCAAGTCTAAGTACCATTATACTTATAATTACTTTATTTATCAATTAATATAATTTATATAATTTTTAACAATCAAATTGCTCGATTAAGGTTGATCACGCGTTTAATTACTCTATTGATTGTACGTGATGAACACATTACCATGCAATTGCACAAAATCTCCAAGAAAATCAAGTTTAAGTAGTATAATACATATAATTACTTTATTTATCAATCAATATGATCTATATAATGATTAACAATCAAACTATTCAATAATTTGCTAAAATATTTCTCAACAATTGTTAAACATGCTAAAAACATTTCTTAGCATGTCGCAACAACTTCAATAATTGTTGAGAAAATTCTTTAGCAAGTGAGTGATCTGATTTAACAATTGTTGAAGTTGTTAAGAATTTTTTTACAAAGTGAGATGACTGATTTAACAATTATTGAAGTTGTTGAGAAAATTTTTAGCAAGTGAATGTCTGATTTAACAATTGTTGAAGTTGTTGAGAAAATTCTTTACCAACTGGGTTGTCTGATTTAACAATTGTTGCGGGTGGTCTGATTTAATAATTATAGAAGTTGTTGAGGAAAGTTTTCGTCAATAAACTCAAGTCTAAATACCATTATACATGAAAATTACTTTATTTATCAATTAATATGTTTTATATATTCAATTAACAATCAAATTGCTCATTTAAGGTTGACTACGCGTTCAATTACTCGATTGATTATCTGTTATAAATAAATTATCATGTAATTGTACGAAATCACCAACAAAGTCAAGTCTAAGTACTATAATACGTGTAAAGTACTTTATTTGTCAATTGATGTGATTTATATAATCAATTAACAATCAAATTGTACGATTAATGTTGATCACACATTCAATTACTCGATTAATTGTACGTTATGAACAAATTATCTTGTAATTGAATGAAATCGCCAATAAACTCAAGTCTAGTTACTATAATACGTATAAATTATGTTATTTATCAATTAATATAATTAAAAATCAAACTATTCAATAATTTGCTAAAACATTTCTCAACAATTGTTAAACATGCTAAAAACTTTTCTCAGCATGTCGCAACAACTTCAACAATTGTTGAAATTGTTCAGAAAATTCTTTAGCAAGTGAGTGGTGTGATTTAACAATTGTTGAAAATATTCAGAAATTTTTTAGCAATTGAGTCGGCTGATTTAACAATTGCTAAAGTTGTTGAGAAAATCCTTAGCAAGTCAGTTTCTGATAACAATTGCTGAAGTTGTTGAGAATTTTTTTTAGCAAGTATATTGTCTGATTTAACAATTGTTGAAATTGCTGAAAAATTTTTAGCAAGTGGGTGGTCTGATTTAACAGTTGTTGAAGTTATTGAGAAAAATTTTTAGCAAGTGGTGTTAAGATTCATATATGGTAACTAGACTAATATGGTAGTAGTAGGTTATGGTAGCTGTATATTCTCTTTCCTATTTTAGCCCATCTCACTCTTGTATAAATATATTTTTATTTGTTCATAATAAACAAGACATTCTGACCCTATTTGTGGGTTTTAGCATGGTATCAAAGCCCGCCATTTGAGGCAAACTTTGCGCGTAAAATAACTTCAACGCAGGAGTTACCGGCGACCGGCGACCAGATCCATCATCTGGTGAACTGCCGAACCAGACGACGGTGAACAGTCCAGACCAGACGCGCGACCAGACCAGACGACGGCGCAACCAGTCCGGCTACGAACCATACGACGGCGCAACCTGTTTGGCTACGAACCGGCACGACCAGACCAGACCAGTCCAGCAACCGATGCAACCAGTTTGGCTACGAACCGGCGCGACCAGACCCGGCGTGACCAGACTAGACTAGTCCAGCAATCGGCGTAACCAGTCTGGCTACGAATCGGTGCGACCAGACCTGGCGTGACCAGACCAGTCCAGTCCAGCAACCGGCGCAACCAGTCCGGCGAGCTCGTCGACTGCTGAATCAGTCCGGCGATGAATCACTGCTGAATCTGTCCGGCGACGAACCAGATCCAGACAGATTCAGATGACACCCAGACTGTTGTAACCATGTTCGGTGATGAAAAAATTGATGTGGCATCTCCGTACTACCTTGGGTCCGGGGATCAACCTGGAAATCTTATCACACATGTAATACTCACCGGTGATAATTACGTGGCCTGGGCAAGAGCAATCACCTTGTCCTTGAAGGCGCGCAGAAAATTCTTATTTGTTGATGGAACGATTGCGAAACCAGCTACAGCAAGAAGTATGCTCAATTGGGAAACTGTGAACTCTATGATAGTGTCTTGGATACTGCGAAGTATTGATGCGAAGATTGCTGCATCGATACCCTATCATGTGGAGGCGAAGCCCCTTTGGGAGTATCTAGAGAGATGATACTGTGTGACGAATGGGCCCAGACTTCAACAACTACGGGAAAATATTGTGAGGTGTCGCCAGACCAAGGGAATAAGCATGGATGACTATTTTAATCAACTCATGTCCTTGTATGATGAGTTGAGCCACTTGAAACCGATGTATGCCTGCAGTTGCGGTGCTTGTGTGTGTAGAATTGCTGAAAAATTCGCCAAAGATGGTGAAGAAGAAAAGCTTCATCAATTCTTGATTGGGATTGATGATGAACTGTACTCTATCACGTGGTCCAATCTGCTCTCCCAGCCTATTCCAGTCACTCTTGATAGGGCATATCAGGTTATGCTCCAAGAAGAAAAATCTTGGGATATAGCTAGAGGGAAGGCAGTGCAAGAAGAAACCCATGCATTTGCTCTGCGTGCCGATCAACCAACCTTCAGAACTGAACATCCGGACAAAGGGAAACTGCAGTGTAGCCACTGCAAACAGAAGGGCCATGAAGCTGGGACCTGCTACAAACTACATGGATATCCGGAGTGGTGGGGAGATCGCAACCATCGCAGACAGGGCACTGTAGGACGGCGGATGGTTCATGCTAATTCTGTTCGGGATGAGGAGGCCACACCCGACACCAACTCTCTACTGCCACAACTTATGCCGGGGCACGTGCAGGCACTTCTTAATTTAATTAATTTTGACACTAAACTTGTTAATCGCATGACCGGTAAGAGTGATGTTTATTCGTGGATTGATGATATGGGTGGTGCACATCATGTTAATTTGCTTAAATCTGATACTAAACTCGGAGCTACGCACCACGTTACCGGTAATGGTGCTTGTCTTATTAACTCTAAGAAGGCTGATCATTGGACGGTAGGATTACCCAATGGTCAACATGTCCCTACAAGCGCGATTGGCGATATGACTTTATCTGGGCATTTTACTTTGAAAAATGTTTTATATGTACCTCGATTGTCGTGTAATTTAATTTCAGTAGCACAATTGGTTAATAATTCTAAGTGTACTCTTCGATTCACTGATACTTTATGTGCTATACAGAACCAACTCTCGGGGAACCTGATTGGAGCCGGTGAGAGATGGGATGGACTCTACTATCTTCGTGGAATACCTAGCATTCAGTCGATAACGGGATCTACGCTGGGACACTTTGACTTATGGCATAGAAGACTTGGGCACCCTTCTGACAAAGCTCTCAAGTTGGTACCATTTATTAAATGTAGTAAAAGTTTGAATAAGCCGTGTGTGGCATGTCCTGTGGCAAAGAAAAATGGTAGTAATTTTTCTGTTAGTGAAAATAAAGCTACTCGCATTTTTGAATTAATACATTGTGACTTGTGGGGACCCAATCGCACTCCCTCCTCTTGTGATGCTGTTTATCTTCTGACAATTGTGGATGATTACTCTCGAGGTGTTTGGGTCTATCTATTATGAGCTAAAAGTGAAGTTCGAAAGGTTATTTGCTCTTTCTTCACCATGGTCGAACAACAGTTTGACACTCAGGTTAAAATTCTGCGTTCTTAAAACTCCTTATGAATTGTTGTGTGGAAAAACACCTACCTATGCTGAGATGCGTGTTTTTGGTTGTTTATGTTTTGCTCATAATCAACATACTAAGGGAAATAAGTTTGCACCTCGGGGACGTAAGTGTATTTTTGTTGGCTACCCCAATGGGCAGAAAGGTTGAAAACTTTTTAATTTGGATGCCGAAGAATTTTTCGTGTCCAGGGATGTGACGTTCTATGAACATGACTTTTCATTTGCTGAAAACTTCTTGTGTTGGGACACCTCAGCAGAATGGACGGGTGGAACGAAAACATTAGCATATTCTCAATGTTGCTCATGCTCTCATGTTCCAAGCTAATCTTTCGCTTCATTTTTGGGGAGAATACATTCTTGGCGCCGTGTATTTGATTAACCGTATGCCTTCTGGTATAGAACACGACTTTCCGTTTGCCGAAGATTCCACCAAGGATATTGCTCCCCTCTCTCCTCCTGTTGCCATTGGGATCGATGACGATATTGATAATGACCAATTGAATGTTCCAGGGGGGATGGTTTGGCCGCACCTCCTATTATTCCTGGCAGCACAGGTGATACTCCCGTAGGTGACAATAGTGTGGTGACCTCTGTCGCTGAGCAGAGTACTGGGACTGGGCACGGTCCTACAATGGATGGGGGTTTCGCTGCTACTGATCAGATCTTCGATCGGGGTCTCCAGGAGAAATGGCCTTCGGTATTACTTCGCGACTTTGTTTCCTATGCAACGAATAGTATGAGTCCCATCTCAGTCTTTCCATCTTCATCAGATTCCCCAGGTACTCCTTACTCTCTATAGCTGCAGTTCATGCCGGAGTTGAACCTCGCTCATTTGCCGAGGCCATGCAAGATCCTGGCTGGCGAGAGGCTATGGCTAAGGAAATACGTGCTTTAGAGGATAATGGCACGTGGGTTTTGTCTGCACTACCACCTGATAAATGAGCCCTCGGTTGCAAATGGGTGTACAAGATTAAATATCATTCTGATGGGAGTGTTGAGCGGCTCAAGGCACGTCTCATTATCTTGGGCAATCATCAGGTTGCTAGACTGGATTATGATGAAACCTTTGCCCTGGTTGCTAAAATGGTGATGGTACGTGCATTCCTAGTAGTTGTTGCCGCCAGGAATTGGGAGCTTCATCAGATGGATCGGTATATTTATACCATATCTGTATCATATACACTCCTCATTCACAGGGTCTTGTTTGCCATCTCAAAAAGTCTCTGTACGGACTCCATCAAGCACCCAGGTGTTCATTTGCCAAGCTTGCTCATGCTTTGAAGCTATGGTTTTCACCAGTCCTATTCAGACTATTCTCTTTTTACTTATCTTCATGGCACCATACATCTTGATGTTCTATTATATGTTGATGACTTATTCATCAGTCCTATTCGGACTATTCTCTTTTTACTTATCTTCGTGGCACCATACGTCTTGATGTTCTGGTATATGTTGATGACTTAATTATCTTCGGGAATAACTCCACTGCTATAGCATCTTTCAAAGCATATTTGAGCTCTTGCTTTCACATGAAGGACCTTGGTGTTCTAAAATACTTTTTGGGAGTAGAAGTGGCTCGGAATGCTGATGGTATTTTTCTCAGCCAACACAAATATACGCTGGACATTATTACTGATACAGGTCTTCTTGGATCCAAACCGGCCAACGTGCCCCTTCCGCCGAATCACTCTCTCGCACTGGCTGATGGGGATCCTCTTCCATATCCAGAATCTTATCGGCGTTTTGTCCCTCTCGGCCTGGTGTGACTCCGATTGGGCTAGTTGTCCGTTGACACGGCGTTCTCTTACTAGCTGGCTCGTGTTTCTTGGTGGCTCCCCTATCTCTTGGAAAACCAAGAAGCAACACATGGTTTCTCGCTCTTCAGCTGAGGCCGAATACAGGTCCATGGCATCCGCCACCTCTGAACTTAAATGTCTTAAAGCCCTTCTTCTTGACCTTGGCGTCTCTCACTCTCGCTTGTAGCTGTATATTCTCTTTCCTATTTTAGCCCATCTCACTTTTGTATAAATATACCTTTATTTGTTCATAATAAACAAGACATTCCGACCCTATTTGTGGGTTTTAGCATAGAGTCTAGGAATTATGGACATGATATCATTAGAATAAGGTTGCTGTCTAGCTAATGCTCAAACTGTTAGACTTGAGTTTGCTACATCAACCTATAGGGATCTAAATGAGTTTGGGGTAACTAAAGCAAGCACTAGTCATCCTAAACTAAGGCCAACATGTTTTAAATGATAAGTAACCAAGTATTTCAACATAACACAAGGTATGGAGGATCAACAATAAGAAGTAGCAGGTTCACAAGTAGCCAAATTAGCCCAAAATGAACCTAAAAGATGTTTTCTAAGAACCTAAGCAGAACCCAGTAACTACCTGCCCCAATTCCTACTAATCAACAAACACTTTCATATTCAAGCTCAATCTGGGAAATGGTATCCGACCTATTTGTAGGCTGATCATGCATGCTATAAATCATAATACTGGAGCTTTTCTTTTCTGAACAGCCTTGCAACACTGCCACACAATTAAAAATAGAATAACAACATCAATACAATCATTTTGGCACTAAAAGCACATAAATTCAAAGACAAACCAATTTTGAAGCCTAAAAATGAAAAGTGAAACCCGCATAAAAAAATTCCCGAATTAACTCTATTAAAAGGTCCTAAATAGTTTTCCAAGCTTATGTTCCAAAATGAAATACGATTAGGGGATTGAAAATAACAAAAATCAGTTCATGCAATGATTTCACAAATCAAGCTAAAAACACAAGTATAGCAGAAGTTATTTCACAAAATTTACCTCAAAATAGGCCTCCCCAACACTTTTCAATTACCCCAACACATAACCACGGCGATTTCGGACACCTAAAACTTTGAATCGCTAAATATGAATCTTTATTGAAGAAGAAATCGCGTCTTAGAGTCCTGGACCTAAACTAATAGCGTTTGTCCGTTTTTAATTAAAGGACCAGAAGAAATTTTACTCCACAAACAGGGTTACAAAAGCTCATGAATATGGAGGAGGGGAAGGCAAACCTCACGAACGCAGAGAAGACCTTATATGCCCTATCACTCTTGAAATTTTACTGGAGTAGGCTGGGAGAGCAGATTGGACCACGTGACAGAGTACAGTTCATCATCGATCCCAATCAAGAATTGATGAAGCTTTTCTTCTTCACGATCTTCGGCAAATTTTTCAGCAATTCTACACACACACAAGCACCGCAACTGCAGGCATGCATCGGGTTCAAGTGGCTCAACTCATTATACAGGGACATGAGTTGATTAAAATAGTCATCCACACTCATTCCCTTGGTCTGGCGACACCCCACAATATTTGCCCGCAGTTGTTGAAGTCTGGGCCCATTCGTCACACAGTATCGTCTCTCCAGATAATCCCAAAGGGGCTTCGCTTCCACATGATAGGGTATCGACACAGCAATCTTCACATCAATGCTTCGCAGTATCAAGACACTATCATAGAGTTCACAGTTTTCCAATTGAGCATACTCCTTGCTGCAGCTGGCTTCGCAATCGTTCTATCAACAAATAAAAATTTTCTATATGCCTTTAAGGACAGGGTGTTTGCTCTTGCTGAGGCCACGTAATTATCGCCGGTGAGTATTATATGCGTGATGAGGTTTCCAGGTTGATCCCCGAACCCAAGATAGTACGGAGAACCCACATCAATTTTCTTGTCACCGGACATAGCTACAGTTGTTTGGATCTGATTATGTGTCTGGTCTGGTCTGGTTCACGTTGTCTGGACGGTACTGGTTCACAAATTGGTCTGGTTTGCCGAACTGGTCTGGTTCGCCGGTCGTCTAGACTGGTTCGTCTGGTCTGGTCGATGATTGTCTGGATCTGATTCACGTCGTCTGGACTGTACTGGTTCACAGATTGGTCTGGTTCGCCGGTCGTCTAGACTGGTTCGTCTGGTATGGTCAACAATCGTCTGGATCGGTCGCCGAACTGGTACTGGTTCGTCGTCTAGATAGGTTGTCGCCTGGTCGACGATCGTCTGGATCGATCACCGAATTGGTTCACGTCGATGAGAATGGTCCAGTAGTCATCTGGACTGGTTCACGTCGGCTGGATCTGGTTGCCGTACTGGTCTGGTTCGTCAGACTGGTCTGGTTCGCCGGACTGGTCGCCGGAAAGTATACCGGGCAATCCGATGTCGAGGTTATTTTACGCGCAAGATGTACCTCGAGCAGCGGGCTCTGATACTATGCTAAAGTTGCCATATCCCACAGCTACCATAACCTACAACTACCATATTAGTCTGGTATTATATTCTGATTTATGGGGTCCTGCCCCTATGCAATCAATTGATGGGTTTCGATATTATATAATCTTTGTGGATCATCACACAAAATGTATCTGGTTCTTCTCTTTAAAAGCTAAATCAGATATGTATTCCATTTTTAAACCATTTCAAAAACTTGTTGAAAATACATTTAATGTCAAAATAAAATCAGTTTACACTGATAAGAGTGGAGAATATGTTGCACTCAGAAAATATTTTCAATCTTGTGGAATAAACCATCTATAAACATCACCTCACACCCCCACAACACAATGGGGCCGCAGAACATCGTCATCATCACCTAGTTGATACTGGCCTTATGTTACTGCAAATAGCTTCCCTGCACTCTTCTTTTGGTCTTTTGCATTCAAAACAACCTCTTACCTCATTAATTGTCTTCCCACATCACTTATCTAATTTTCTTCTCCCTATCAAAAGTTGTTTAACCGTTCTCCCAATTATCAATTTTTGCATGTCTTTGTTTGCCTCTGTTATCCTTGTTTTTGTCCTTATACAAAGTCCAAATTCGATCTCAATTTTGTCCCCTGTATCTTTCTTGGTTACTCTTTGCATCAAAGTGCATATGTTAGTTATGATCTTAAGTCGAAGAGCTACATTACCTCACATCATGTGGTCTTTCTTGAAAATATTTTTCCATATCAAACTTATCCTTCAAATTCTCAGTCCAATACAAATTGGTACAATACCTCTTCGACTGAATCTTCTCGTACCATAATCATGTTCCAGTCTAATTCCTTTCCTACTCCATCCTCATCTGCAGTCCTTTCATTGAACAATTGTCATTACCTTGTGATCCTTCTCCTTCAATTATAAGCACCAATCCTTCTACTACAAACAAAATAACATTCCTTCCTCTTCACTGCCAAACACTCATCCCATGGTGACTCGTTCTAAGAATAAGATTTATAAACCTAAATCTGTTCACCATGTCACCAAACATCCCTTATCAGATATACTAGAACAAATAACAACTCAACAAGCTCTGGCACAT
This sequence comes from Solanum virginianum, assembly GCA_000787875.1. Taxonomy (NCBI): domain Eukaryota; kingdom Viridiplantae; phylum Streptophyta; class Magnoliopsida; order Solanales; family Solanaceae; genus Solanum; species Solanum virginianum. Next base: position 12,744 of record DF360211.1, on the reverse strand, counting down.
TCTAAGTGGTGCTCTGCTATGTCTAATGAATTCAATGCATTAATTAAAAATGTTGAATTTTTGTCCCTCCAGATCTCAACAAAATGTAAATGGTTGTAAATTTTTAGAGTCAAAAGGAATGCAAATGGTTCGCTTCAAAAATACAAGGCTCGGTTGGTTGAAAAGGGGTACAAATAATGACTTGAAATTGATTTTGGTGAGACATTCAGCCTAGTGGTTAAGCCAGTAACAATTCATGTCGTTCTCACTTTAACTATTACACATTCGTGGCCTTTAATTCAACTGGACGTGAATAATGTCTTCTTACATGGTCCATTAGAAGAACATGTGTTTATGAAACAACCATCGAGATTCACTGATCTAACCAAACAACACCATGTCTGTAAATCAGTCAAGGCTCTTTATGGAATCAAGTAAGCCCCAAGGGCCTAGTACCAAGCACTACGATTATTTACTTTGAAGTTTGGCTTTTGGCAATCACAAAGTGGTCACTCTCTTTTCATATATCGTCAAGACACCACATGCTATTATTTCTTGGTGTATATTGATGATCTCATTGTTACAGGTAACAATTCCTCCTTCATCAACCAGTTTATTCAAGCCCTTTGACCTAGTTCTCATTAAAGGATCCCTATGAGTTGTCTCTTTCTTGGTGTTGATGTTCTTAAAACCTCAAAAGGCATTTTTCTTTCTCAACATCATTATGTTAGAAAGATTCTTCAGCATGCAAACATGAAGGGTACAAAAGAAGTGTCTACCCCAATTACTACTGCACATTCTTTACTCAAGTCATGGTGCATCAAAAAACCCTTTGAACCCACCTTGTTATCGCCAACTGATTGGGAGTTTATAATATCTAAATCTTACGAGGCCTAATATTATTTTTACTTTCAACAAACTCTCCCAGTTCATGCATTGTCCTAATCATCATCATAGGTTGGCTCTTAAGAGTCTGCTAAGATATCTGAAATCTACCATTGATTTTGGTCTCCATATTAATCTACAATCTCTTTTGAAGTTTCATGCTTTCTCTTATGCTGAATGGGCCATGATCCATGGGATAGAACATCAACTTCTGGGTTCTTTTCATATTTTGGTCATATTCCAATTGGTTGGAGTCCCAAAAAATAGACGACAGTTGCTAGATCATCCACTGAAGCTGAATATAGAGTCGTTGCTGCAATAGTTGTCGAGGTTTAATGGGTTAAATCTCTTCTTCTTGAGCTTGGTTATTAGTTCCACCTCCCACAATAGAGTGTGATAATATCTCTACCATATACACATGTCAAAATCCTGTTCTTTGATCTTAAATAAAGTATCTTGAAATTGACATCCATTTTGTTAGAGATTTGGTTCAAAAAGATACTTTTCGAATATCTCACATCTCTTCAAATGATCATGTTGCTATCCTTCTTACAAAGCCTTTGTCTAAGAATCAGTTTCAACTCAACAGGTCCAAGATTGGTCTCTTGAATGGATCCTCAATTTTGTGGGTGAGTGTTAAGGATAATCCTATCTAATTAGATTCTAAATCAAAAGGATAGATTATAGAATCTTTACAGATATGTGTTAAGGATAATCCTATCTAATCAGATTCCAAATCAAAAGGATAGATCAACCTTATTGTTACACAATCTTCAAAGATATGCAATATTGCATATATGGTAGTCCAGCTGACCTTTAGAGATTTGATTACCTAATTACCATAATTTTTTTTTGGAGACACTAGTTATCATAATTAGTTAGTATTCTTTATTATTTATATCATTATATTCTTTGAACAATAAATGAGAAGAATTAAACCTGTGTGAATATCATCATTATTTTCCTCCTTTTCTTCCTTGTTTAAGTTCATTTGTTTATTTAAAAAAGTATGATGAACAAGATCAAAGAAAAAAATAAAGTGGAAGAGAGAGGAGGTGCGGGTAGAGTGGTGTAACGGCTTAGCTCACTAGTGATATTGTCCATTTTGGACCTAGCCACATACGACTTTAAAATGCATCACTAGTAGGTAAGGATTTTTTACTTATATATCCAATATTTTTCTTATTTTTTATCGTGAGTTATTATATACAACCCCTCTATGGACTCAGCATCCTTGTTGAGGTTTGCTTCCCCACATGGGATTTATCTAGACTCAAAATGAAATTTATCTAGACTTAGCATTGATGTTTGTCTTGTCTTATCAAGATTTTTTAAACTCAATTGAACTCTGGCCATTATCGACAAAACTAAAACAGGAGTGACTCTAATACCATCTATAATGACTCAGCTTGCTAATGATAATTTTCTCTTTATGCCTAGAATGGATCGGCTATAAAACATGTCACAAGTAGGTAAGACCTGTTTACTTATATACCTAGTATCTCTTCTATGTTTTAACGATGTTGGACTTCTTATCTTAAGATGAGTTATTAAAGATAGGGTTGAAAGGGGTGGGGGGAATCAGTGTAGAAATTATAGAACTAACCCTTTTCTATTTTAATTTATTATAGAACTCAAAATTAGGTCAATCATATAAGACCATATATTAAATTATTTCAAATTATTTGAATGAAAGGCCTAAAAGGCTCTTAAACTATGAGACTTTGATATAATATTTTCCTCCATCCACCTTATGAATATGGGTTGTTAGATATAAGGATAATTTTGAGCCACAAGGTTGACATCATTAATATTTGAGGGTTGAAAAATGGATCGGGGTAATTTTATACCAATTCAAATAGTTTAAGGACATTTAGGTCTTTCTCTATTGAAAATTTTAATGCATTAAGATTTTAATTATGACTGTCTTGTATGCATATTAATGTTGTTACAAATTAATTAAGAGATCTATCTTTAAAAAAAGATAGAGAGAAGAAGAATTTGTAACTACTATAATTTCTACTTAGAAAATTTCATTTGAGATAAACATAAAACTTTGATTTTATAAGAAATGCATCATTTTTAAAAAAGAAACAACTTGATAAAAAAATCATAAAGTCACTTGAAGGAGCTTATTGAGTTGCTTACTTCATTACATAGTTGGCCAAGTCATTTTTTCCTTTCAAAATTTGAATAATTTGAAGCGTATGAAAATACTTTTGATTTTTCATTTAGTGACAAAAAATTGTGATCACCGAATGATGAAAATTTGAAATAACCTTTGAATTTTCTCTAACACATAATAGTTATTCTATTTTTATGATTTGAATTTATTTTTTGAATTAAAAATGTTCAAAGAAATAATACAAAAGAAAAAAATGATCAAGTCAAAATAATTAATTAAATAAAAAGACTTAATTATTTGACAAATACATAGATTTAAATAATTTCTTATAGACTAATGTTACAGTTCTTGTAATTGTTGCCATTAAAAAAAATTCAAAACTAAAATTCATAAAATCTTATCTAAGATCAATAATATCTTAATATAGATTGAATTGATTAATTATATTATTAACTAGTGAATTTGACTTCGCTTCGTGCGGTGCCACTAACGTGACAAAGGCACATAATTTTAATCCTTCCATCTTAATTATTTTCTTAAGATTCCTAGTAAATGTTGTTAAGTTAAAATTCAATTTTACATAATTGGGTATGTGATTGATAAAAAGAAGAAGGAGAATATTTTTTCTTGATAATATCCTCCTAACTGTGAAAAAATAATTCTCTTTATCTTCTAGATATTTTGAAATGTATTATTTTCCTTTTTGATATGTTTCTTGGTTATCTACCCTTTTTTCCATCTTTTTTCTCATATTATTTTTCATTTAAATAATCCTGTTTTGTGTAATTCTATCCTTTATTTGTATTGTTTCCAATATTATTTTTTGATTATCCTTTATCCTACACTTCTTTATATTTCTTTAACCTTGTTTATTTAATTCCTCTTGAAAATCAATAACTATTACTATTTATAATGACCCTCTAGGTTATTTCTGTATTTCTATTCGTTTTCCTCAATTAGAGCATTCCTATAGCGATCCATGTGATTTATCACTCGTTGGCACTGACAATTCAGTTACTTGGTCGCTCGTTTGAAAGATGTGCAATTTTTCATATTATATGCCAAATTAATCTTGAAAATGAGTTTAGCAGTAAAGTCAGAGTAAATGGCCTCAGAATGGAGTTTGGCTTTCTATTAGCTTCAGAATGGCTAGATTAGCCTAGAAGCATGGTTGTACAATGACCTTAAAGGTCATTTCAGGTATTTTGACTAAATTACCATTTTACTCTTCCTGAATGTGGCCTTGAGTCATTTTTGGCCAACTCAAAAAGTCAAATTTTGAAAACCTGGTAAAAAGTGGGAGTTTTGCTAAAGAATGAGTTTTTAAAGACTTAAAGTTAGAAATTTCTAGTTTTGAGATCATTTTGAGTTTTAAATGCCAAAATTCAATATGTTGATTCCATCAGTGCTGAAATACCAAATATGGTCTAGGAGAACTTGCAAAACTAAATTCAAAGTTGAAACGAAGATTTTGGACTCAAAGTTGTATTTTTAGTTCATTTTGGATCATAAGTTTCACTCTGGTCAACATTCGGCGTTCGAAAGCTCTAATCTAAATTACATCAGTTCCAGTGGTTCCAGGTGGTGAAACTAACGCTAGAAATGACTTTTTTGTAATTTTTAGAGCTTCTAAAATTATTTTGAGTCTGAAACTATCCTTGTTGGATTATGGGCCAAGGAGGTTCCAAATTCAAATTTAACGACTCCATTGAGTCTGAAACGTCATTTCTTGTAGGATTCCATGTTTGGTTAGTGTTCACGGAGTTTTGAACGAATCTCAAAAGTCCTATTCTTGGTATTTTTCCCTAGATTGTGTTATTGTTGGTGCAACAGGTTTTTTGTGCAAGCTAGCCATTACTCCGCATTTGCAGGGTCCCACCACGTTCACAGTGTGTAGTGTGTCTAAGCCTCCGTGTTCGGTGAGGCTGGGGCCCATATACATGGAGCATATGTTGTGTTCACTCTATGTTTGCGGATGAGTTGTCCGTGTTCACGGAGCTTCAATGCATCCTAGCCTCCATGTTCGCAGAGCATTAAAACCCCCGAAACATTGTAGTTTTTTATGAGGAAATTATTAATATTTCACCATTTTCAACACTCCAAGCTCAGTTTTCAAGAAATATTTCTAGATTCTTCAATACTAATTGATTGGATAATTATTTTCTAATCTATTTTTTCTATTTTCATTGATTAATTTGTGTTTTCAACTTCTAATTTTGGGATTTTAAGGGTGGATTTTGGGAATTTTCGGACTTTGATTCCTAACACTAATTTGATGATTTCTCCCTTAGTTTAACTCCATTTCCAAAATGGTTTTCATTGGTGATTTGGAGTATCATAGGAAGGGAAAAGCTTTGAATTTGACTTGATTAGAGACTATCTAAGGTAAGTGGATTTTAAATCATTTGTTAAGTATGATTGAACCTTGTATGCTTTTTTGTGCAAGTAATTTGAGTACTTTGGAATAGAATTATACCATCTTAGCTTTGATCATGAGTCCAGTCTGTGTAATTGTTCATATGATAATTTCTTATTTTATGGGTTAATTTTTTATTCGTAATCAATATGATCTTGTGTATTATATAATGTTGATGTTGAGATGGGTCTTATATTGTGATACAGTTGATATTGGGATTGATTTAATATTGAAACAGTGATGATAATGACACTTTCTTAATTATTAAAATCATTATAATGTTGACACTGTGATATCATTGAGATCATGTATAGTGCATTCACTATTATCTGTTTATTTGATACTTGTGATGGCTATGACCGAGAGACGCATAAGGTAACATGTGGGTTAGTGGCCGAAGTATCTACGGTCGATGTTAGCTCAGGTTTCTGTCAGCGAGCTAAGGTAATCTGTCAGCTGATATTGTGTCTGAGAACATATCCGAATGGGCCCGAGGTCTCTTCCGAATGGGTGAGCATTGGTCGAGGTCTTTACTAGCAATGTTAATAAATACATGGTCTATGTATGGGCCCTATGGGTTCCAATCTGATGCAATCAATGGATGTTTATCGTAGGACAGATATGTGTCATGATTATGTTACATTGCATTGTATTATTCACATTTCATGGCACCCACTCCATCTCATATCATACCTATTTTGATATTACCACTATAGTGCTTATGAGATTGTATATTCACAGTATCATTGACTTGAGTAATTATTGGATTTATCTATATAAATGTGTATTGAGACATTATGTCAGGTGATGAGTATATCTATATTATTGTGATTGTATATTATATTGTGCTTGAAATTTTCAGAGTGCAGGGTTGTAGTTCAGCGGATTGTGGTTGACAGTTAAGGCGTACTTATGTTTTTCATTGCTTTACTTTAGATTAGTTCCATTTTGCTAAGTACCCTGTTGTTTGGTGCTCACCCCGTACTATATTTTTGTAGGTTGTGAGCTTGGTCTTCCTTTTTAGCTTCTGAAATTCTAGATTGAGCTTCAGGATTACTCATGAGGTAGCTGCTTGTACTCTCGGCAAGCCTTCGAGGATTTTATCTTACATTATGTTCTATTTGAGGACTATACATCGAGACTTGTACCTTTTATTTGAGTATTCTATATTTAAAATCTTGTACATGTGACACCAGTTCTAGATAGTTGTAGTTTGATTCTTTCCGCTTATCTAACTTATTAGACTGCTTATCTTCCTCTTCTATTATTATGTTGAGTTGTTTGAGTTTTGGGTTGACTCGCCTGGGTGAATTGGGTAAGTGTCATCACACTTGGGTTTCGGGTCATGACAATTTAGTATCAGAGTTTCAGGTTCAAATGTCTCACATGTGTATAAATCCAGTCTAGTAGAGTCTTGAGGATCGGTGCAGAGACATCTGTTACTTTTCTTTGAGCGGCTATAAAGAATGTTAGGAAACTCTTATTTGCTTCATTCTAATTAATTTGTGCATGGATTTTGGTTTGGTACTAAGTGTTCATGTATCCTTTTGATAGATAGCGAGGACCAGCACTACTGCTACTACAGGATGAGGAGAGGCATCCCCTGATGTTTTTTTTTGAAACCCCAGCTAGGTGTAGAGGTTGTGCTAGAGAATTCGCTAGAGGTCGTATCCAAGGAGATTACAGCATTCCACTTGCTTTTTCACAGAAGTAGTCCACCCTTAGATCTTGCTTTGGGTATAGATCTCCGAACATACAATTTGACAGTGACCTAGGCAGACTCATTCTGGGCCCCCCTATTCATACTCCACAACATCGTGTGATCTCTGAACATACAATTTGACAGTGACCTAGGCAGACTCATTCTGGGCCCCCCTATTCATACTCCACAACATCGGATGGAGATTCGGAGGTTCAGCCCCATAGACTTGGGGTCAAGGTACATGTAAAACTGATAAAAGTGGATGTACTGGTGGTAGAGAAGTAGGTGATATTTCTACCTATTTTGGTGGTAGACGAGGAGCTTCTACGAGTGAAGGTCGAGGCGGCCATTGCTATGCCTTTATAGGTAGACTCGAGACTGAGCCTCTAATGCTTTGATCACAGGTATTGTTCTGGTTTACCATCACAATGCATCTGTTGTATTTGATTCTGTCTACTTATTCATATATGTCTGCTTATTTATCCTTGGGGTTTGAGTTTTCTTGTGATTACATGTTTGTGCTAATTCATGTTTCAACCTGAGTAGGAGAGCCCTTAATAGTGGATCGAGTGTACCGATCCTGTCTTATTACCTTGGCTAACTATGAGACTTGGGTAGATCTGATTATATTGGATATAGTAGATATTGATGTTATCCTGTTTATGGATTGGCTGTCATCGTATCATGCTAATCTTGATTGTTATACGAAGACCATTACCTTAGCCTT
>DF360212.1:36320-63833 GCA_000787875.1 Solanum virginianum | reverse complement strand
GGAACTATGTAAAAGCTTGAGCTTATAAATATAACCGAGGTAGTTATTATGAGAGGAATAGGGGTCCTGAAGCTGATTGGGGAAGTAGAGATTGCTTTAAGAATTGTCATATATGCCACGACATAATCGAGATGTCAATACAAGCAATTCTAGAATTGAAGAGATCTTTGACCGTTTGCTGAAGAAAGTCGAGACACAAGATAAAACTCTTAGGGTCATGAAGCTCGATATTTCATATATTAATCAAAAGACAGAATCTCATTTGGTGGCTATTAAATAGGTTGAGCAACAAGTTGATCAAGTGTCTACCCAATTGAATCAGCGTTAGAAAGATACATTTCCTAGTAACATAATTCAAAATCCAAAGAATGAAGGGCAATGTATGACGGTTACAACTCGAGGTGGAAAGAGTTCCATTGACCCTCCTATGCTAGTTGAGGTAGATGATGTTCGTACAGAGATAGTTGCAGGTAAGAATGTGGTTGAAGGAGAAGATTGTGTCAAGGATGGGGTAGGTGAAGCAGTTGAAGAGCCATAAAACCATAAGACTGTCCCAAGCCGTCCTCCTTCTTTCCCTCAAAGATTCAAAAAGAGGGAGGAGGAAGCAAGTTTAAACACTTTCTCTCTATAATTAAGCAACTATCCATCAACATCCCTTTGATTGAAACTTTAGAGAAAATGCCAGGTTATACAAAGTATATGAAAGACTTGTTACTAAGAAGCAGACTGTGAGTCAAGAGTTTTCTCAGGAACTTCAATATTATAGTGCTATCACTACTAAGTAATTGGCTCAAAAGCATGAAGATCTAGATGATTTCACTATACCAAGCACTATAGGAGATGTCGAGTTTTCAAGAGCACCTTGTGATTTGGGTGTTAGTATCAATTTGATGCCTCTTGCGATTTTCAAGAAGCTTGGTTTGGGTGCCCTTACTCCTACTAAGATGTGATTGTTATAGAGGGTAGAACAGTCAAGAAATTAGGAGGGATACTTTTTCATGTGTTGGTAAAATGGACAAGTTTATGTTCCATGTGGACTTTGTGATTCTTGATTGTAAAGTTGATTTTGAAGTCCCTATTAACTTAGGGAGACCATTTCTGGGCATGACGTGATCTCTAGGGGATATGGGCTCCAGTTAAGTCAGATTTAGGGTGAGTGATATTTTTTATATCTGCTAATCTATGAAGCATTCTAATGAACTAAAAAGTGAGGTTTGGGCAATTGAGGAAGCATAAGTACTCAAGATGCCTAAGTTGTGCCACGACAATAAATCAAGTGCTACTTGGGAGGAAACCCAAGGATTTTTGATGTTTTAGCTTGGTTTTGAGTTTATTTTCAATTTTTAGATTCTTAGGTAGTTGTTTGATTGTGTTTTGATTGTTATTTTCGACTTAAGTGCATTTTATGAAAAGTAAAGAGGTTCAACACCAAGTTAGCAGATTTTGCGGAGATTTGCATCTGGTGCAATCCCTACGACTGGGCTTATGAGTCATATTTCACTTTACAACAATTAATCCTATATCGTAGAGAATTACAGTGAGAAGGATAAGTGCTCACTCCACCCATGAACCAACTTTACGACTCGTCGATCAAACTACGAGTTGTGAATGGGATTTATGGAATCCAGGTATATGTCTGAATTTTTCTAAGTGTTGAGAGGTCTACAAGACCAGGACTTATCACACTTGGGGTTTCATACACCCTAATTCGGTAAATTTAAACATTGATCAAATAAAGTATAAAAGTAGGTTCAAATTATTTTGACCCAACTATTATCCCATTTCACCAAAATTTCCCTAATTCCTTCCCTTCTATTATTTCTGATCATTTTTCTAGCTTCAGTTGGTATTTTTAGGCAAGAAATTCTGGCCACACCTAAGGTTTCTTGGCTACTCATTCTCTCTATGTTTTTCAAGTCTATCATCGCATGTGGTAAGGTCTTAATTCAATTTTGATCATTAACCTTGCCTTGTCAGTGTTTGATTGTATTGACGATTATGATGGGCTTTATTGTAAGCATAAATTGTTTGTGTATGTGATGTGTGAATGAGAGATTAGGGTTGTCATCAATTGAATCAACTGTTTAGGTCCTGAGTTAAGTGTTATAGCTTTGATATTGTTGATTGAGTACCTATGGTATCATGTTTCTTGTTTGATTGAATGGTTCAAATGGTTCGTGAATGTAAATTAATTATTGATAACATAGGAGTATAACGATATTTGGGCCAAATTGACTTAGTTGGGATTGTAGAGTTATTAATACTGGTTCTGCCTATTGAACTGTACCCCAAGTGTACTTGAATGTGATTGAGTGATTGTTGCTTGTGACTTGGTGGGTGGTACTATACGTGTATGTTTATTTGAAAGAAGTAGAAAAGGTTGAAGTAATAGGGTATTGATGCTAAATCCTCTTCGATAGGGGTGAATTTGTTTCCAAATCATGTTTGGGGTTTAGGTTATTATATGCTTAACATGTGGGTGTTTGTTTTCGTGGTTCTATGCTTGTAGATTTAGGATAGTGCTTGAATTATTCATAGGGTCCGTGTGGTGAACAGATAGTTCAGTTACCTGTAGTTTCTTGTTCATGAGAGTCTTTTACGACTTGTAGATGAGTCTATGACTTATAATTGCCCTTCATGGGAAATTACAGTGGCTTGAATGTTTTAGTATTTATCATATGAGACCTTCTATGAGTCGTGTGACACTTTATGACTCGTAGATAGGTCTCGTAGATCCTTGCCTGTTTTGGATTTACTTTCTGGAACTTGATACGAAACTAGTTTACGAATTGTAAACCATGTTATGAATCGTACCTGTATCTCGTATAGAATTCTAGTGTTCAATATTGTTTTGCACTTCTGGATTTTAGGACTACTTTACGATTCGTAATTCTAACTACAACTCGTAACTGGTCGTATTACCCTTCTGCAACTGATCCAATTCAGTTTTTGCTTTTCTTTCATAATTTTTGGGGCTAATTATGGTTCATCTATGTTTAAGCTATAAGAAATATGGCCTCGAAAGGACACCGCTCTAAAATTAAGGTATTTAGGAGGAAGCTCATTGATGAGCCGACTGACGATGAGTGGAACCCCTAGCAAAGTGGGTCACCTGAGATCCATGATGTTTCATCATACCATGAGGCTGGGGTATGACAAACTAGAGCAGTAACTGCCAGAGCTTGCCAGACTCAGACTCAGGTCTTTAGTCTTTTCCAATCTGATGAGAAAGGTAGTGAGGAGATGGGGGGCAACATGCTCCAAATGACTAGGTCCAGAGATGAGCAGAGTTAAGAAGATGGCTCCTAGGATAGAGGAAATAAAGAGATCATCTTCTTCAGCACCGGATGCTCATACTCACTGGGGGTGCATCAATGGGATAGAGCCTATATTTTTGGAGGTCATGCAACCCAAAAAGCAGAGAAAATCAACCGATTTAATATATATGAGGAGCCACGAGTTATTGACGATGGATTAAGTCATGTCCTAGGACTAAAGGACATGATGACATGATATAGGCTCAACTGGTTGATGGATAAGCTTGGATGATATGCCCTGGTTCTGGTACTGGAGTTTTATGTAGCTTATGCAATCACTCTTCTTCATGATCTTTCCAAGGAGAAGAGACCTCTCATATAGCCTACATTGAGAAAGGTACTAGTGAGAGGATGGCAGGTCGATACTTCAGAGGAGATGATCCACTATGTACATTTTGGTCCCGAGTATCAAGCCCCAAGATTGACAACTAAGTTTGACTATATATTGGGCAGCCTATTGTAAAGGCTTCACTTTCTTTCCCCGCCAAATTTTGGTGAGCGGTTGTTAGATCTAGCATCTAGCCTATGCTAGGCTAAAAAACACTTACACTAGAGCAAGTGGTATTGGTTGCTAGCATCTTAGTTGGATACGATATTGATTGGGCCTGACTCATGGTAGAGAAGATTCATGAGTCGGCGCACAAGCGGTCCACCTTCATCCCATTTCTAGTTCTGATTTACAACTCTATCTAGAGTCAAAGGTAGAGATATTGAATCATTTAGATCATCTAGTTTTGGCCGAGCACACTCTAGAGCCCAGCCTAATAAAGGCTGATGGAAACCATATAGCACTTCAGAGGACGTAGCCTCCTTCTATGCCCAAGATGTTTGCTCCAGAGCTACCACTTGAGGGTTTGACAACTGTCCCCACTACTCCTATGGCTCCTACTACATATGAGAGACCCTAGCAGCCTGAGGCAAGGCAATCGATATTGAGAAGGGTTTGACTATAGCTGCTCTTGTACCAGAGGCCAGTATTTCACAGACTCCTACACCGGGCATGGTTTATGTGTCTGCAGTTTAGACTTAGGCCATGGCACAATAATTATCATGGACTGAGACCCAATTTCTCAGCTTATTCAGTAGCTCAGGCCTTGGGTCTGACAGAATATTGCAAACTCAAAGGGGTAGTGCAAGGCATTCACTATATCTACTATTCAGGAGTGTGTTTCTATGGTGGTTGCCCACATCAATGCCTTTGAGAAATGGATACAGAAGAGGTTTGCCGAGGCCCAACTTTCAGATTTTTCAGCCATAGGTGAAGAGATTATAAAGCTTAGGGCTAACATGATAGCTTCACTTGTGGCACCCGTGATATTATCGGAGTCTTACATTGATGGAGTCAGTATTTGATCTATTTTCCTTCACAGACTTCCTTTGGGATGCTCCTTTGTAAAAAAGAAGACCCATTTGAGTGGAATATACTTTAAAAGCACCTGGTAGATGATGAGAATGATGAGGATGTGGAGGATGAGCTCGGGCTGGCCTTGAGGAAATCAAGGCTAGAGGAGGAGATGAGGCTTACCCAGGAGCATGATAGGGCAATGAGTATTGGTCCATCCGGACATAGTAAAGTAGTTGAGGAGACTACTTCGCAGGAGAGGGATGGCCAGACTCAGCCATAGATAGATGCTTAGGCATTAAGGTATGTTTTTGACCCCTACTATTATATTTTTGCTTGATTTGGTGCATTATGGATAGTGCACAACTTTTTTGATAGGGTGTGGGTAGTTCTGGGCCTTTGTGAAGTCTGAGTAGCTTATGGTCCACAACTACCCTAAATTTTGATCCTAAGATATTCTTGCTTGTATTCTATTTCCTCGTGGATATTTAATTTTTATTGAACCAAACGTTTAGGATGTTTAGATAATATTTGTAGCATATAGTACTAATATTTATGGCATAGAGCATGTTTTCTATGTTTTGTTTTGAAAAATTGTATCCACCAAAATTTTTTTATTAGTATTTAAATGACAACTATGCATATTTAGGTGTTTGGCAATAGGTGTTCTGATAAGTCAGGGTAATTGAGATATGAACCATGATTAATGAGTTGCTTGTTGATAATGTATTACAATGCCATGTGAGTGTGAGCTAATTTTGCCAGATTCATGCATTTTTGTGCTAATTCACAACTTGCCCTAATACTCTAAGTTGACTTGTAGATTAAATTTACTAGGAAGGGATCTTAGGTCTTTGTTCTTTAACGAATCCACTTTAGACTTAAAATAACCAGCCAAATGATGTTTTATCCTTTGTTCCAAATATTTGAGACTTACACGAACCAACTCTTTAAAAAAAACACCTAATTAACCTAACCTTGTCTAATGAAAAAAAACTGTGAAATTGGCCCTAGTCTGCCCTTGAGCATTGTGAACCTTCATTTAGGCAAAAAGCCTAAGTGGAGGGTGGCTACCAAAAGTGGCCTTGGTTTGGGGAATAAATATTGTATACTTCAATATAGGCTAAAACCCTAAGTTAAGGATGGTCGTTGTAGGGGTAAATTCACAAAAATAATGTGGTAAGTTGGGAATGAGGAGAAAAAGAAGACAATTATGTACCTGGTACAAGAAAAAATGCCTTGGATGGAGATTAAAAGCAAAATGAAGTTTAAAAATGAGACAAAAGCTCAAAAATAAGAAGAAAATACTCGAAAAAGCTTGAATGTGGAAAAGGGAAAACAAGGTGGAAATGTTGGACTTGGTAAGGTAAAAGTGTTGAAATATGTAGTTCAATGATGGCTTCTTGTCACTATTGTTCCAAAATGCCATACCAAAGCCCCTTGAACCTACAGTACAAGCCAAGAAAGTCCTAAAGTAATCCTAGTCCACTTAGTTGAAAGTCTAAGTCATGAGTATATGGCAAAGCTTATGATATCAGTCATCATGCATTAATATGTTTTGTGAGAGTGAGCATTCTTGCTTAGTCCTAAGACTGAGTTTGAAATCATCATTAAGTGTTAAAATAAGACTTCTTTCTATGAGGGCATTTGCATTACATTGTTAGCACTTGACTAATTCAGTAATTGTAGACTGCTGATATTCCTTTGCTTGTCATGGTTGTTTTTTTGTGAAATACATCAATCTACTTTGCTTTGCTAAATAACTACCTAGTCTCATTTTGAAAATTTGGTGTTGGTACCGAAGTTTAGATTGAGTATGATATATACCATTGGGTTGATTACTATTTGTTGCTATATTATCTATATAGGTTGAGTCATTGCTTGTGGACAAGCAATAATTTTAAGTTGAAGGTGTTGATGTGCTGTCAAAATACAACACATTTGATGTCTAAAACTTGGTATTTTATGAGTTCTCAATGCAACTTTTATGGTTTATATGCGTTTTTGTATTTGTTCTTGCAGAAAGATATGATTAGCATGATTTTGGAAAAGGTGCAGAGTTTTTCTAGTTTTCGAAGTCTTACAAGATGTTTTACGAGTCATAGAGCAATCTTAGATTCATAGAGTGGGTTTTGTAGGGATTTCTAATATTGGATGAAGTCTAAAGTTTAGCTAAACGAAGTCCCTATATGAGTCATAGATCATTCTATGAGTTGTATAGAGGAGTTTCATGAAGATTTCAAGATATGGACTAGAATATGCATATAAAGTCTACGAGAAGGCAATATGAATCGTAGATCAGACTACAACTCATAGAGTGGATTCATCGCGAGAAGTTCAAGATTCAGGTAACTAAATATGAAAGCATAATTATGACTCATAAATCTAGTTACGAGTCTTAACTGTGAGCCGTAGAAGACGCTGATAAGTTTTTCTAATATTTTTATGGACTTGTCTGTAAATACTATAAATAGTAAATTTTAGGTCATTAGTAGGAGACTTTTTGCAGAGCGCAAAATTAGAGTACATTTTTAGGTTTTTATGCTTAGAGACTAAATATTAGAGAGGAGAATACACTTTTGGATTCATTGTATCTTTCAACCTTGTGATTCTGAACACAAATTGGGTTTGCTTATTCTCAATGTATTTGGGTAAGAGATTAATTATATTTTCTCAATTTATAATTTCTTTATCTACCCATAGCATGAGTAGCTAAACCCACAACTTTGGGTTATGGGAACTATGAAGACCTAACCAACTAAACCCGGATTATATGAAATTCTTAGAATGGATATTTGCATGTATTAATCAATTATCTTCATTTTCCATGTTTTCTAATGGTGGCCAACATTAGAACTTTCCTAGTATTACCTTCTCGATCTAGGTGGTAATGAATATGAAAAGAGATTGATTAACATAATTCGATGATGTGTTCCCATCTAATCAACCGAACTAACCCAAGGAGAGGTTGACTAGGACTATAGGTAATGGTTAGTATAGTATCTTATAGAGATGGGCTATGTTCCACAGTGAAATTCGACCTTCACCTTTGACCAAAAGGTTGTAAGAGCTTAAATTATCATCCTGCATGCGATATTCTAGCTGAGAACTGTGATATCCAGAGATGTTGAGTTAGTGAATCATGGGGAACACAATACCCAAGTTGCTCTCTATTGTTGATTGTCTTCCAGTTTAGTTACTTTAGTTAAATTTCTTATCAATCGTTGCAACCGCCCCCTCCCTCCTTTTTTAAGGGAATTGTGTTAGTTAATAATTGAATTGTTTATTAGTGAATTGATTTGAGAAGTCTCTGTATTCTATATGGGATTCGAACCTTACCTTGGTTAGGTTTGTTACTTTCACAATGATCGCTTTGCCCTCAAAAGAGAAGTGTATCTTGATTAAGTTCCTTATGTCTAGATTTCAGTTATCTAAGTTGATAGTACTCTACCTTGATGTATGTTTCGTTCAGCCTTTTTACACACGCATACATTCCACATACTGACATCCATTTAGACTGCATAGCTAGATGCGATTAATTCAATTTTTCATGTCTTGATGTTGAAGAACTACTTCGGAGATCCTTTATGGTTGTCCCCATTGATAGTATTCGAGTGAAAGATAGCTTGTCCTACAAAGTAATTCTAGTCCAAATCCTTGATTGTCAAATTCACAAATTGAGGACTAAAAAGAGAGCTCGGTCAAAGTCTTATGTAGGAATCAATTTGTTAATGAAGCCACATTGGAAATCGAGGAACATATAAAAGCTAAATGCCTACATATATTCATGCCTAATGATGAGAATGGTGAAGGTAATGTCCTTACTCATGATTTGAATCGATTTGTCTATCCTTGAGTTGATTTGTCTATTCTTGAATCTAAATCGTGATTGTCAAAATTTTTAACGGGTTGGTAGTTTGATCGGAGAAAGTCTTGATCTTTATTCGTGCCTTGAGTCCATCCTTTACTCTTCATTTGAGGATGAATGATCCCAAGGAGGAGATAATGTTACACCTGCTAAAATTAACAAATGCCCTTAGATGATAGATACTGGTATAATGCGTTTTCCTAAGCTTTTTTAGCAATTCTGAGGCCAGGAATGCGATCAACATGAAAAATTATGTGGGAAAATAGTCCTGATTGATTTTTAAAGCAACCAGATCAAAAGATAATTTTTCAAAGTGAAACCACAATTCCAGAAAAGTGTGCGACACGGATTTATCGCGGACTTGCACTTATTTTTGTCCTATTATTTTCTACGGGATTAAAAAATCATTTGGAAAGTGATTTATGTAAAATTATATGTAAAGCACATTTGGAAAATGCTATTTATGTATTATTTTATAGAAAAATAGTTTCTCAACGCATTTTAAGTTTTTGATAAAAAAAATGAACTGAAGTGCAATCAATTTTAAAAGACAGGGCATTCTAATCCTTCCCTCACCCATACTAAACTAAAATCCTATTATTTTGAAGTAATTTTCAATCCTATATCTGTTCCTAAGTGTGAATTTTAAATCATTTATGCTAATTCATCTTAAGAACTAGGGCTAAGGAGAAAAGAGGAGGCTAGGATTCGAGGAGATTGAGGCTAATTTCTTGCAAATTCAGTTATGTATCTCCATCCTAGGTATGTAAGGATGACCTAAAGCATGGAATTGTTCTTTCATGTGCCCTATAATTGAGATAGATTGATAGATGAAAGTATTAAGTCTTTACGCATGTTTTTTTATTGTTTTCTTGTAAATTTTATATATTCTGTATATTTTCATATGTTGATGATCATCACAAACTTGATTTATTAAACAAATGCTTATACATGAGTTATTTCACAAACCCTATATATTACTTCATAAAGATTGCATAAATGAACATAGGGATTGAGTCTAGAGCTTTGACTTGAGAATGTTGATTGTGATTAAGTCTTCATAAATGAACTCTAAAGACTGGTCTAGTTAACAGTCTCCTTAATCATTGGTCTAGACTAATCCTGAAAGATATGAGTGAGAGTTGACAGGATGGTTAATAGGCTGAAAGGCTCGATTGTGATAGAATAGATAGATTGATATGACTCCTTACGAGACTTCCTGATTGGATTGATTGTCTTATAAGCATTAAGTCATGGGAGGAGTATCAAAGAATGAATTGAATAAGAGTAAGTCCGACTCGAACTCACTAACTACTTCGCCAAATGTAGGCAAGGATTGAAACATTAAGTCAGATGTTTCCTCTTGATTGATAAGTCCCTAAAATAATAGAGGACTTCTTTCTGGTCAAGAGTGGATCGATTTGTTCATTATCTTGGTAAGTACTAAATGGTTGTGAAAACATCAATGGGATTATTGTACAATCACTAACTCATAAGTGATTGTTGTTAATAAGAAAAACTCCCAGATAGGTTCTATACTTATAGTAATCTGATTAGATTGAATTTGTATTTGATTGCATTGGATCGAATTGGATGGATGGGTTATTGTCTACTTTTTATTCTTACTTTAGATAGATATTTGACATCTTGATTAAGTTCCTTATGTCTAGATTTCAGTTATCTAAGTTGATAGTACTCTACCTTGATGTATGTTTCGTTCAGCCTTTTTACACACGCATACATTCCACATACTGACATCCATTTAGACTGCATCATTTAATGATACAAAGACACGTACTAGAGGTCATCAACAAGCATATTGTTGAAGATCTATTGCAGCTAGCTGATTTTCGGAATCCTCCACTGCTTCCAGAGGATACTCATTTATATTTTCATTCTAGCTTGAGTTAGTGCTTTACTTTCTTTGAATGAGGTAGCCATGGCTTGTCATGGTACCATCTAGATAGCTTAGATATAGGCTTCACAGACTAGATTTAGGATTCATGACTCAAATATTGTCTAACTAGTTTCTTTTATACTATTCCTATTGATTTATTTTGATTACCTTTAATTGAGATTGTCCACCTTTTATTATCTTTAGACTTCTGCTGATATAATAAATATTGATTGAATGAATATTATGAGGTGTGATTACTCGGCCTCTCAGGTCATGATGGCACCTATTATGTCCCGCTTATAGGCAAGCCAACCCAATGTCCACGTGATCTGTCCTGACTCAATTGAGATAAAGATAATAATAACATATGAGTACAATGAACACAACCTCCCCAGGACCTGGAAGTCACTTGTATAGAGCTATTATAGGCTCAAATTAGAATATATATATATATATGTCTAAATACATAACAATAATAGCCATCTACACGTGCAAATTTAAACTACATATACAAGGCCAGTGTTTGAATACAAAAGATGGCCCAATAGACAGTAGGATACTGCAGAATATCCGGTGCTGTTGATAGTCCCCAATGGCTCCTGAATCATTACCGCACTCCTAACTTAATGATTGTGGCTACTATCTAGACCTGTACCATGTGAAAATGTAGAAATGTAGGGGTAAGTACCAGAAAAGGCACCTAGTAGGCATCATTGGCCAACTGAGTGAAATAGTGAACATCAATAAAGCCCAAATATGTAGAAACTGCAGTAGTGTAGCAAAACAACCTAGATCAAGGCATAGGCATATCAAGAAACCATCTACCACAACTGAACTAATTGAAATGAAGAGCAATGTTGAACTAAACCAACCCAAGTGGTGAGCATCGATATCGACTGATGAAGACTATGTAGGCTAATACTACAATTTCCCCCAAAGGAGGCCTAGTGATGTACGTGGATGCAAGGCCTTATTATTTATGCTTGTACACCAACTAGGCCTCCATAAGCCTAAAAGGTACACCCGCACATAATATAAAACCTGTAGACCATCACAAAATCCCTTAGAACTATCACAGAATCCATAGGACCATCACAGAGCCCAGCTCTCCACATTATCAGAATGAGGGTCAGCGGTACGTAGGAGTAAGGCCCTAGTATCTAAGCCTAAGTGCCTTCTAAGCCCCCAAAAGTGCATAGGGTAAACCCACAGACAGTCAAGGTGTCAAAATAAAGCTCGGGTGAAACCCTTCTAGAATAGTATAATCCCGTGTTAGGTCACGACAATAGAACATAATCCTGTGTTTGAATGTGACACTTGATCCGAAGTATCATAGTGTGTTAGGCCGTGACACCCTACCCTATAATATATATTGTGTCAAGACATGACATTTGATCTAAAAATGTATATCGTGTCAGTATGTGACACCCGATCCTAAAATGTATATCATGTCGGTACGTGACGCTAGATCCAGAAATGTATATCCTGTTAGTATATAACACCCGATCTAGAAATGTATATCTTGTCAGTACGTGATGCTCAATCAAGAAATGTATATCATGTTAGTGCATAACACCCGATATAGAAATGTATACCATGTTGGTACGTGACACCCAATCTAGAGATGTATATCATACACATACAGGAGAATAGCCATATTTAGATCATATATTCAACAATCATTAGCACATATACCAAAATCTAGGGAGTCACAAGTACTCAGAAAAACATGCACAACTATAAGTATATCATAATTATCCTGACCAACTAAGCCCAACAAAATCATATCTATTATAGAATCAGTCCACAAAATGACATACAACTAATAAACAGCCTCACGACTAGTATATCCTAGTAGCATCAGGCTATACATCCACATAGATAAGAGTTAAGCCAGAATACGTACTTATCACAAGGCATTAGCGCATATCCAGCCTTTACCCGGCCTTATCGTAGTTCAGCAATCCAGCACTCAGCTACTATAGTAATAACAACTAGTTCAATTTATATCATAGCTAGTAAAATCTAGAACAACTATATGTATTCGAAAATAACAATGATTACCCCATAAGCTAACTACAACGACTGTCCAGGACAATAAGTGTGAATAAATCATGACAACATTATTTAAATGCATAGCAGGAAATATAGCTAACAATCAGCCTCACAATATATATACATATCTTACTCAGGACTTCTGACCATAGACCCCCTCCCAACAAACATGTATTTCAGCTTAGTTTAGAGGTAAGAAAAGCCTACCCCACCTGCAAGACGAATCCACACAATTTGGATTAGTCCACGCAAGTTTTACCCTATCTAACCATCTTTAATTGTTACTTAGATATGGCTGTAATATCTCCAGAAATAGAGGACAATAAGTCAATTGTGACTAAAATAGGAAAAGTGGGACCCATACCCAAAATACCAAACTAATACTCGTAAAATGATCTCTATATCACCCCAAGTCTATAGCCAGAATTGAGCTCAAAATGAGGGTCGGAACAATCAGAAACAACCCAAAACAAAGGACATTTCTTATTGGAACCACGTATATGTACAGTAGTTTTTATGTTAGATTTCTCAAAAATATGACCAAGTTAACTGAATCTGAATATACCACGATGTAGGTCTTGAAAAGTCGTATAGTTTAGACCCAAATGTCACTTAATTTTGATAAGCAATGATCGAGATATCATATTTCAGATATTTTCAAAAAAATCATAACATGACTAATAACTAAATCATCATTTTAACACCAAACAGAGATCATCAATTAATTATGACATTACCACAATGTGCATCTCGTAAAAATACACTAAATAGATCCAAATTTCACCAAATTCTGACTCAAAATAGATATAAAATTGCAACTCAAGGTTTCAAAAAATAATATCTAAAATACAATAAAAAAACTAATTATACCTCAATAGACGTGCCAAATATTAATTTTTGATACTTCTATGATGTTCTTCTCGAAACAATACACAATGTAGCCTTTTGAATAGCTGAATTAGGCCAAAATCGAAGCTAACATTGTGATACAAAGTTTTGCGCTTATTTTTCATGAATCTGGAACAATTCCAGCCATTTAACTCCTCTTGCACCATCTGCAATATGGTAACTTGTGGCTGGCTATGTCAATGCGCTACATTTACTTTTTCAACAACTGCTTAAACTTAATTTCGATGCTTTGGCATCATTCAAAGTCAGAAAAATATAATTCATATATGAAATCTGATAAAAAATGACATTCTAGACTTAATGGTGTAGTTAAAATTCTCATCGGAGGTCATTTAACCAAAGCTCTTCAAATAAATATCCTCAGTACTTGAACTTGATTCTTTAAAGTCGGGAACTCTATTCAATTAGAGGGGCATATGGATAGAGTTGAATCAAAAGAAAACGTGGAGTGAGGCCTTTCTAAGATGGGATAGTTAGCTTTATTCCAATGTGGGTTCCATTTTCCAATGTCGAAAACTACTGAAGGGACCAAAATACAGCCAAAATCCATCGAAATCGAACAAAATATCTTCCTAGACCAACCTCAATGTTATGGATAACGGTGCAGTCAGAATGTCAATTTGAGGCATGTTTACCAAGGACATTGACTAAAGTCAACTATTGACCTGCTTGTGCTGCTAAATTTAGAAAACTTGATATAATTGCACCGAACATAGAACTAGCCTAATTTGGCGATTTTGGAGCTGATAGAATCATTAGAATTTTTCTCTAAGGCCATTTATTAGGTCTTTTCCTAAAAATTCATTTTACAATTATAATCTCCCGTTTAAGTCGAAACACTGCATAAATGTCAAACGATTCACCTAATGACTGAAAAATCAATGTTAATTTACAATTAACCCATAGTTTACTATGCAAATGTTCAAACTGATAAAACATTCATTGAACCATAGAAATGATCAAGAAGGTCATTACATGAGGCCAAGTGGTTCTCTTGGGGACTAGCAATAGTCTCAGAGTGTCGTCCACATCTAGGGTACTCTCTCGGGGCGTGACAAAATATCTAGTTATAATTGGAGTTTAAGTTTTTATAATTCAGAAACTTTATACAAACATTGTGCGTGATTATATAAAAATTGTGTGCAAATCAAATTGTATAGCGAAATATACAAATATTTTGAATTGTATAGCAAATTATACAAATGTTGTGCATGAATTGTATAGCGAAAATATACAAATGCTATACAAATACTATGAATTATATAGCGACTTATACAAACCTATACAAATACTGTGCAAATTATAGACACACTGCTATAATTATAGTTACGAAATGTAATTATCCAAACTATAGCTATGGAACATAATTAAGATATTTTTCAATGGTTATATATGAAAATTGCAGTATTTAGTTTCAAGATACTTGTATTAACAATGCAGGGCTAAAAGATAATGCTACTTTGTGTGCCAGATAGTGTCTCATTGCATTAACAAAATGCACCAACTATTTTAATTAATCATAGTCACAAAAATATTGTTACTAAATTTATATATGATAAGCTATTTATTCTTAGGTATGGTACATTGCTTAAATCATAGGAAAATGTCATATCCTTTTATTCGTTTTATTAAGACAAGCTCTTAATTGATATTATGGTAAATTCATTAAATTAAAATAATTAATTTCTTTTTATTTAAATATTTTAAGCATTAAGATCTTCCCAATATTTCAAACAAGAAATGATTTCATGCTAATTAATTCTAAGGGCTTTTGACAATAACATATAACCTTTAATAAATATGATCTTTACATATAGTAATCAGCACTAGAATCAGTAAATACCACATAATATTTTTTTTATAATGATGATGATGATTTCAATGTACGAAAAAAAATTAATATGGGATATATTGGAATTGCATTACCTAGTTTAAATAAATAAGAAATTTATATATGGTAAAGATTTAATTACTTTATCTTCTATTAATTTTGAAATCTTACATAGTAGGATAATAATTAAATTATAATTATTTTTTAAAAAAATACTAAACAATAATTTGGTCTATTATGGAGTATTTTTAATTAATGGGCAAAAAGTTTAATATATTATAAACATATTTGTATTATAGTGAATGTCTATTATGTAGATTCCTTAAATAGCTAGGAATCCTTTTTGGAGACCAAGTCAATATTTCCTTCATTGTAAAACACACTTGAATATTATTCAATAGGAATAAGAAAGCTTCTCTTTTTTCCCCTACTTTATTCTTTGCATTATTTTATACTTTCATAACACATTATCAGCACGAGACTCTATCGTGTTAAATATTGAAGGTTAAATTTCAAGGCTAGCGTATTACTTATTTATTTATTTATTTATTTATTTATTTTATCTTTATTGATATGACTAACATTGAGAAACTTGAGTTTGTTGCCCTTCATAGTTTGGGCAAGAACTATACTTCATGGGTGTTGGATGTTAGGTGTCTTGGAGACACCATTAAGAATGGCAATAAAGAATAAATAAGACTATGCTAAGGCGATGATATTCTTGCATCATCATCTTGATGAAATTTTGAAAAGTAAATATCTCATAGTCAAGGATCCACTTGTTTTGTGGAAAAGTATAAAAGAAAATACGACCACTTGAAGATGATCATACATCCAAAAGCATGATGATAAGATGTTGGGTTCAATCCTCATCAATTTATGGCGTAAGACTCCTTTATATCAATAAGATGTTGGGTTCAAGTCTCAATGCACCACATAATGATATAATGATGACTTACTCAAAATAATATGATTTTGATGAAAAATCATAAAATATATTCCACTAAAAATTCTCCGTTCCTTAAAGTGAATGTGAAAGTGGTGCATAATGTCTGAAAGAAGACAAGTGATTGAATAATGAATGTAAACATGGAATGAGGTACTAGACACGATGAAAGCCTAGGGCCTAGACATGACACGATGAATCAAAAGTCTGAAGTCAACCCAAATAAGCTTCTTGATTGTAGCATGCACACATCCTTGGTTTTCGAAAGAAAAAGAAAGCAATATTAAGAGCAAACTAAAAAATGGGAGAAAAGGGCTAAGGGAAGTCTTTGATAATCATAAAAATATGAGAAGAGTCAAGTTCATAGCATAAGCAAACGTAGTATCCAACAAAACCTCTACTTTAGAATGAAGTGGGGGCTAAGACATTCCCCGGGCTCACCCTCATAATAACAAGGCTTTAACATAAGGAGTAATTCCTAACATAGCATGAAATAAGTAGATATTGTCCTCGGAATTGAGGACTTACCAAAGTCTTCTTCAAGGAATCGAACTAGCCACGAGGAGGAGGAGGATCAAAAGGAGCTTTGGTCTCTACATGGTGATATCATGTAGGCATAGAGTATGCATTAGTATATTTTAATCTACTAAGGTTGCGGGGTGCAATGCAATAAAGACGTAAGCCCATATATTCAAAATGCATAATCATAATAAATGGATATATAATCTCAATATGACATGCATGATCAATGTTTGTAAATAAACATTCTTGTAAAACATTTAACTTGTATAATACATCATACATATGTGGAAAGAGACAAACAGACATAGATCAAGCACGTACAACTTAGAATCAAAGGCATGACACCCCCTCGGTACAGGTGACCGGGCATGACACGCCACGACAAAATGTGATCTACTTGCCAAGGTAAACCAAACATGATAAACATGATAATATGTACTAGATGGATCCACTAGTATAGCAAGGGTAATAAATAATCCTATGATGACACATAGTTTAGAGACTAAAGACTTTATGTAAGGACCCCTTGAGTCCAGCCCCCATCTTAAGCCTCAATGGGTGCTAAGTCTAATTGCACAGAATACTTGAAATAATCATAACTTTAATAACTTGTATGAAACATGATAACATGACATGAGTAGCTCTTAGACATGCTTGACCTCTACTAATGAGCCTAACTTGAACATGAGAGTGGATAATAATTGTACGTGAACACTTACTTCAACAGTAATGGCTCACAAGAAGTAAAAATGTTGAAATAGGTCTCAACTTGTTATTTGTAAAATCATAGATACTTTTCATGAATTAAATACATGCTTGAAGGCCCTTAATCATCATGATGGCACTTGACTTGTAAATCATGTAATAGTTTATCAGTAACTTGAAAATTCTAGTCATGTAATTTCATCAAATACATGGTAGGTTCATGATACTTATTCAAAATCATGCAACTCAGGAGTAAACAAGAGAAGTAAAATCAATTCAAAATCAATTCAAAATAAACTCACCAATATTGTAGTAAAACCCCAAAGTTGGGTATCATGAAATTCATATCAAAAGTTCATCATACTTCATTATTTACAAAGCTCAAATCATGCATAGTCTCAATAGACATAAAGCAACTCATGCAAAAAGTTTAAAGTAAACATTTATGCATATTCAATCAATACTTGATAAAACCCCAACATAATTTATGTTCATATTTCATAATAAAAGATACCCATAAATAATACAACTTAAAATCATATAATTTTCAAAAAAAGAAAAGGTTAGGCTCCATGGGTAAAAGTGCCCATGGATGAAAACCCACATAGCTCACACTTGGATTTTTCTTGAGATTGAGTTGGGGGAAACTTAAAACCTAAAATGGGTTCTTGAGTTCCAAAATGGAGCTTGAAATCCTTGAATTTGAATGAGAGATTTGATATAGTCTTGGAGTGATTTTTAGAGAGGGTTTTATGAGTTATAGAATTGAATGATGGCTAAGTATTGAAGATTTCACATTTAAGTAGGAATGGGGCTATTACCTTAATGCCCTTAGACGAAATAAGAAAAATTGGGAGAATTTTACACTTGTACATGCCCCTGGGGTAATATCGACCAAATGTGCTTGACAAAATATACTAGTCTGCACCCCTGGCGCATTGCGGCCTTGGCGCGAATAGCTACTGAAATTCAAAAATTAGCAAAAATTATTTTTCGCTATGGATAATCTAAAATCTTATTTATACTCATTTCCCACTTAATTTTCCCCCCGATCCAGAATATGAAATTGAATTTCCAAAATCAAGCATGAATTTTGAGATATATGGAAATTACGATTATGGGGCATTTTGAAGCACATCAGAGGTGTTTCAATATCTCCCCCATGGAAACATTTGTCCCCAAATGTCAAAGAATCATGCGTAAGAGAAGTAACATGAAATTTTCAACTCGATATGAATGCAACAATTGCACTTTAAACATCATTTTCAAAAAGTCTCAACATGAATGTCAAAAGTCACTTTAAACTTATTACCATGAACATGAATGTAGAAAAAATGACATGAGGACTGAAACTTAGGACTTGAAATCATAGATGAGGCTTATTTTATTATCTTCAGATTGAGTAGAGTGGAAAAGATATAGATATCGCTTTTTCATATCTGCCTCGGGTTTCCATGTGGCACTTTCAGCTTGTTGATTCCCTCAAAGGACCTTAATGGATGCTACATCTTTGTTCATCACCCTTTTCACTTATCTACCTAATATCTCCACTGGAACCTCCTCATAGGTCAAGTTATCTTCTACAACACCCACAATCTCTAAGAGCACTATAGCACTTGGGTCACCAACATATCTCCTTAACATAGATACATGGAAGACCAGATGAACCATATTCATCTTTATAGGCAACTCTAATTCATATGCAACCTTATCAACTATCTTTAAAATTCTATAAGGACCCACCAACTTTGGGCTCAACATCCCTTTCTTTCAAAATCGGACCACACCCTTCATGGGCAAGATCTTAAAGTATACCATCTCTCCTTTGGAAGAAAACCTCTACTTTATCATCTGTCACCAAAGCCTTCAACTCTAGCAACGTGGGACCAGGGTCTTGTTTTGACTTAACTCCTTAAACCAAAGAAGATTTAGAACTATCAACCACCTGAAACGCCACACATGTGCTTTGGAATGTACCATAATCCTAATTTCCATATATCTCAAAATCTGTGCATGATTTCAAAAATTCAACTTCATATTCTCGATAAGGGGGCAAACAATTGAGTGGGTAAGGGGTATAAACTGAATTTAAGAAGAACTGTAGCAAAAATAATTTGTGCAATACAGTGTTTATCCACGCCCTGGCCGCGACGGACCAGGGGCGCAAACTAGTGTAAATATTGCTCTGCATCTGTTCCACATTGTGCCAAGGGGCACAGACTAGTGTATTATTTTGCTTAATTTTGCTATTTCGACCAAGGGAATTATACTTGGCCATTTTCAACACTATAACTCACAAAACACTCTCTCAAACTGTTAGAACCAAGAGGTCTCGGCCAAGGAGGGGGAAAATTGAAATTCATTTCTACTCTTCCCAAAAATTATTTGTTGGTACAAACCCCCTATTTTGAGGTCCCTAAGTAGCATGGAAGTGTTGTTGGAGCAATTAATCATCCCTTTTCTCACTTTTGGAAACCCTAACCATTTGTGGAGTTGAAGAGAAAAGGTAAGATTTATGTTGTTTTATATGTGGTAAAGGTTGTAAGTATATTATAGTATGTTAAAATGCAGGAAATTCATGAAATATGTAATGTTGGAAGTGAGTTGTGTGTGATAGTGTTTGGAGCCGTATGGGTATATATGGATTATGTAGTATTGTGTTGTGTTGGAACTATGAATTGATGCCTAGTTAGTATATTATCATCATTATAGTGTGAAGGAATGATTGGAAATCATCCATATGTGTATGTAGCATATTAGCCGATTTATGAAAATTGTTAAATGGTGATAAAGAGAGACATTGTTGTTATGTTGCCTTTCGAATTGATTATTGATGTTGCTAGGTGGTTGTTGTTGTTGTTGTTGTTGATTTATTAGGCCGAGTTGAATTGTCGTGGTGGCTTATGTTTATGGGAAAATGCTGCCCAAATTTTTGTAGAATTAGGGGCAAAATTGGAATTTAATAACCAAAAAGTCTTTAGCTAATTGCATAGCATTTTATGACTTGTTTGTAGACCTTGGGCAGTCTGAAGTATAAGTTGGAATTGGACTTGCATTGGATTAATTTAGAGAGCATTTGAGGTATGTAAAGCAACCTTTCTTTTTGGCATGTCTTTGCTAAAGTAGGCTATGATATGAGCCTCAAGGAAACTCTATTCTCGCAAATTCGAGCATGTCTATGATTCGTATTTGTTTCTTGGTACTCTTGTGTTAATATATCATACCACTAATTCTTATGTCTTTGAAATTTATAAGTTGCAAAGGGTATGTGAAATTGGATTAGTTTTTGAAAGAAGTTATTCTTTAACTATTTTAAAACTAAAAACGTCCATAACTTTTACAAAAAGGCTCGGATTGCTTTGAAATTCCTCGTAGGAGTTTATATGACCTAGGATGAGTATGTTCTCCATAAGTCAGGCCAGTTCAGGTCTTCACCCGTCCGTGGGTCCCGTGATGCCCTTTTATGTAATTTTAGTAACTTTTAAAAGAATTTGTAAAAATTATTCTTTCGGTTTCAAATATGGCTACTTTACTTATATTTTGGATTTATGACATGGATTTTATGCATATGATTACTCACTAATCCGCTCGTGACTATTATGATATCGTTTGCCGATTCCCGGGCCGGTTGATTATCGTGCGCATTGTGATATACTCTGGAGTTATGCTGTGTTTGGGTGAGTACAGGGATGACAATATGTAATGCTTGGCTCACTTATATATTATGTAGTGTTTGGTGATATGCTGTGTTTGGGTGAGTACGGGGACGGCAACTCATAACACCCGACTCACTTATGCTAATTCTATGATGTGATATGTGACGAGGATTCAGAGATTTGAAACTTTCTTGTGTTATGCTGTGTTATGGTGCTATTGACGGGCGGGCGACCATATTTCTTGTGCCTATGCGTGATTTGTATTTTGAAAGTAAATAGTCTAATACTTTTGGATATGTATTTGCCTTACATACTTTTGTTTCAATCACTACTCAGATTTACATTTTGTACATTCTGCTTTACATAGTCAATACGTACTTCATATTGACCCCCTTCTTCGGGTGGTGCATTTTATGCCCGCAAGTATCGACGTACAGTTTGGTGACCCACCAGCTTAGGATATATTTCTGCTATTTGGAGTGTTCCCCCTGTTTCGAAGCCCACTTTTGGTATACCCTTGTTCGTTGTTTTGTATATATTTATTCCAGGATACGGTGGGGCCTTGTCCCGTCTTATGATTGTGTCAGTCTGTTTAGAGGTTGGTAGACACATATATGTGTGAGTTGTGCCCAGTCCGTATGATTAGACTTACATGATATGCGTATGAGCGGCTCTACCCGCCATGGCTGGCTTGTCAGCCTGTATATAGATATATGTTGTTCTGTTGCCTCTATCTGGTCTCTGTTGGTATTTTCTGAATGCAGGATTATTTTGGATAGTCTATAAAATAAAGGAAACTCTGCCGAATTTTTTAAAATATAATTCATTTGTTTGCTACTCGGCTTTGTGATTGTGTTTGGGTGCCTAATCCGAGCATTAGTCACGGCCCACGGGGTTGGGTCGTGACACAAACCTCAGTAAGACTCAATTAATTCTCTCATTCAAATCTAAGGATTTGAACTCAATTTTGGGACACAAGGACTCATTTCAAGCACTAAGTCTACTTCAAGTTCACCTCAAAGAATTCAAGGTATAAGGTATGTGAGTCTTCATCCATGGGTCCTTTCACCCATGGAGCCCAACTTTCTTTTTTTATGAAAATGACATGTTTTCAAGTTCTATTACCTATGGGTATCTCTTATTATGAATTATGACAGTAAATCATGTTGGGGTTTTACCAAGTATTTATGATGCGTGAATGTCTATTTTAAGTTTGTTCCATGAATTGATTTTGTCTATTGAGACTATGCATGTTTGGGTTATGAATCTATGAACTATTATAAGTTTTTGTGATGAATTTTAAGGTACCCAACATAAGGGTATTACTACCAAGTTGTAGGTTGAATTGCATTGAGCTTACTCACCTTATTTCACTCTTGAATTTCAGGATTTATAACAAGTATCATGAACCCACCATGTGTTTGATAAAATGACATGATAAGAATTCTCAAGTTATTGAAGATCTATTACATCATTTACAAGTCAAGTGACTATATGAATATTAAGGGCTTTCAAGAATGTATTGAATTCATGAAATATATTCTACGATTTTACAAGTATCCAGTTAAGCTCTATTTTCATGATTTTTACCTCTTGTGAGCAATTTCTTATTAAAGCAAAGGTTCATGTATTATTATTATTATTATTATCTACTCTCATGTTTAAGTTAGGCTCACCATTACAGGTCAAGCATGTTTATGAGCTACTCAAGTCATGTTCTTATAGTTATTCATGTTATGATTAAAGTATGATTATTTAAAGTATTCCCTAGGATGTCAGCGTGAGCTATCTTTAAGGGTCTATACACCTTTCCTCAAACTGTGTGCCAATATAGGGCCATACTTTACCTTTGCTTTTCTAGTGGATCCATCTAGTGCACTTTATTATGAAATCTATTTCAAAATGGGTCATATTCCCACAAGAAGGGTTACTTCATACAAAATGGGTCATCATGTTGAGGTTATATATATCCATTGCTTATGCTTATGCATTTTGAATATATGTGCTTATGTCTTTGTTGCATTGCACCTCACATACTTAGTACATTCAAACATACTAATGTATACTCTATGCCTATATGATATTACCATGTAGGGATCGAAACTCCTTTTAATCATCCTCTACGTGGCTAGTTCGGTACTTCGCAGAAAAGCATTGGTGAGTCCTCAAGTCCAAGGATAATAGCTATATTACTCTTACTATGTTGAAACTTCTCTTTTATGTTGAACACTTATTATTATGAGGGTGAGCTTGGAGAGTGTCTTAACCCCCGCTCTAT
The DNA here is from genome assembly GCA_000787875.1 of Solanum virginianum. NCBI lineage: Eukaryota > Viridiplantae > Streptophyta > Magnoliopsida > Solanales > Solanaceae > Solanum > Solanum virginianum. The sequence goes on along the minus strand of DF360212.1, from coordinate 40,507 downwards.
TCTAAGTTAGAGGTGTTGTTGGATACTATGATGTATTTATGATATGAACTTGACTTTTTTATTGCTTTTATGAATATCAAGACATCCCTTAGTCTCGCTTCCCTTTTCATTATATCTTGTAATGCTTATTTTGCTTCTGCAACCAAGGATGTGTGATTGATATGCTAAGAGGCTTGTTTGGGGTCTATTCGGATTCTTCATTCGCCATGTCACATCTAAGCCCTAGGCTTAGGTCATGACTAACTTGGTATCATCACTAGGTTGTTAATAGTCCTAAAAAATTCAATATAATGCATCGATTAGAGTCTTATTCATGGTTGTGAAGCACGCCAAAACTATGAATGGGAGGCTTTGAGGCATTTTAGGAAATGTTTCACTTCTTCATGGGCTATATCATGCTTTAGGTGTAACTATAAGGCTTTTTTCTGAATGAGTTCTCTTGTTTCCTTCTAGATTATGCTGATTCCAAGGGGAAGACTAAGGAGAGCCTGTGCTCCCGAGGAGTAACTGGCCCTCCCACTCCTCAAGCTACTCAAGATGGAGGGTTAGCCCAAGAAGAGTTTCTAGATGATATCACAATGTTGGCCCATGCTATGACTAACCAAATGAACAAAGGGGCCCAAGCCCCTCATGTTCCCACTCTGGCCTCTAGGGTAAGGGATTTCACAAGGATGAACATACCAGAGTTCCATAGATCCAAGTCGTAAGGGGATCCCCAAGAGTTCATCGATAAGGTATATAAAGTACTATCTATCATGGGGGCCAATTCGGAGGAGAAAACAAAGTTAGCAGCTTACCAACTCAAAGGTATGGCCCAAATTGGGTTCACCTAACATAAATTGGAGAAAGGAGATGATGATGCATTCCAAGGGAGAGTTCAAAGCCACATTCTTCTACCAGTTCTTTTCTATCGAGCTAAGAGAGGCTACGATGATGGAGGTTTTAAACCTTAAGCAAGGTTCCATATGTTTGAATGTGTTGCCCTCATGTTCAATAAGCTTTCCATGTATGCTCCACATTTGGTGGCTGACCATAGAGCTAGAATGAACAAATTTGTGTCGGGCGTGTTCGACTTGGTTAATAAAAAATGTCATACCGCCATTGCAGTAAGTGATATGGATTTGTCTCGACTCATGGCATATGACGAGCAACTAAAGCGGTAAAAACTTAGAAAGAAAAGAAGTGGTGAGTCCATGAAGGCTTGATTTGAGGGTCGTTTCCAAGGTTCTAAGGCTGGATGGTTTTCTCAAGGCCACAAGTTTCAAGGCATGGGCCTTCCAATGCTCATAACAATAGACTTGCTAATGATAACCCAAGATTCCAAAGTGTGAGCGGATTCGAACCCCCGATATTTCAAAAAATACTTCAGTTTTCAAGACCAACTCTTTCAATTGCTCAGACATCCATCCCCTTCGCGCTTCGCCCGCCCTATCCATCCGCGCGCTGGCAGGTAGGGGCTTATCTATGTGATTCGCTACGCTTGCCTGCGCCTATCGGCTGATTCTATTGCCTGTCGATTAGCAAACCTTTTTTGGTAGTACGAATCACTAAGATTTGCCTCTTTCTATATAATAACATGAATCTTGGTTGTTGCGCTCCCTGTGGGTAATAGCAAGAGAGCTAAGTGCCATAAGTGTGGAAACACCATGGTGGCCCATGTTTGAAAAATTCTCATGATTGCTTTGGTTGTGGTGAAATGGGTAACAAGGTTATTAATTGTCTTCATGCCTCTTTATCGATGGGGTATAATCATTAGGATTCCATGTTGTAGCTCGCTCTATCTTAGTCATGTCTATCCCATGTTCATATTGCATAAAGTCTTGCCTTATGATTTTGTTGAATTAGATATGGTGGATTTTGATATCATTCTTGGGATGGATTGGTTACATGTATTTTATGTCTCTATTGATTGTAGAAACCCTAAGATTAAATTCCAATTTCCTAATGAGCTGTCGTTGAGTTGGAAAGTCGTGATATGGTGGTCAAGGGTTGATTCATTTCTTGTCTTAAAACCCTAAAGTTGATTTCTAAGGGTTGCCTATATCATCTTGTGAGGCTTAGGGATGTTGAGTGCAAAGTCCTTCCTATTGAGTCATTTCGGTGGTCAATGAGTTTCTTGATGTCTTTCCTAATGAACTTCTTTGTATTCCTCCCGAAATGGAGATAGAGTTTGGTATAGGGTTCCTTCCAGAAACACAACCCAATTCCATCCCCCTTACCATATGGCCCCAGCAGAATTGAAGAAGTTGAAGGATCAATTGATGGATTTGTTAGAGAAGGGTTTTATAAGGCCTAGTAAGTCACCTTAGGGTGCACCAGCATTGTTTGTGAAGAAAAAGGATGGATTCCTTAGAATGTGCATTGATTACCAGTAACTTAATAGGGTTACCAAAAAGAACAAGTACCTCTACCAAGTATTGATGGCCCTTTTGATCAACTACAAGGGCTAGTCACTTTTCTAAGATTGATCTTGGTCCAAATACCACCAAATGAAGGTGGGGGAGTGTGATATTTCCAGGACAACTCTTTGGACTAGCTATGGGCAATTTGAATTTATGGTAATGTCTTTTGGTTTGACTAATGCACTCATGTATTATTATTATCTACTCTCATGTTCAAGTTAAGCTCACCATTAGTGGTCATGAATGTTTATGAGCTACTCAAGCCATGTTCTTACAAGCTATTCATGTTATGATTAAAGTATGATTATTTCAAGTATTACATGGGATTAAGTTTAGCACCGATGGATTGGATGTCAGCATGGACTATCTTCAAGGGTCCATACTCTTTTCCTCCAACTATGTGACAACATAGGATTAAACTTTACCCTTGCTATTCTAGTGGATCCATCTAGTGCACTTTATCATGAAATCCTTTTCGAAATGGGTCATATGCCCATAAAGAGGGTTACTTCATACGAAATGGGTCATATTCCCATAAGGTGCATTATGGTTTACCTTGGCAAGTAGACCACTTCTTTACCAATGAGGGGTGATCATCGGGATTCCATGTTGTAGCTCGTTTGGTCTTACTCATGTTGGTTAAGGTCTTTTCCAACATATACATGGTATATTATGTAAGTTGAATAATTAATAAGCATGCCTTATTACGAGCATTGATCATGCATGCCATGTTGAGGTTATATATATCCATTGCTTATGCTTATGCATTTTGAATATATTGGTTTATGTCTTTTTTGCATTGCACCCCGCATACATAGTACATTAAGGACTAAGTATACATTATACCTACATGATGTTACCATGTAGGGACTGGAGCTCCTTTTGATCATCCTCCACTTGGATAGTTCGATACTTTGGAGAAAAGCATTGGTGAGTCCTCAAGTCCGAGGACAATAGCTATATTACTCATTCTATGTTGAAACTTCTCTTTTATGTTGAAAAATTGTTATTATGAGGTTGAGCCCGGAGAGTGTCTTTCCCCCGCTACGTTCCAAGTTAGAGGTGTTGTTGGATACTATGATGTATTTATGCTATGAGCTTGACTCTTTTATTGCTTTTATAAATGTCAAGACTTCACTTAGTCCCGCTTCTCTTTTCATTATATCTTGTAATGCTTATTTTGCTTCTGAGACCAAGAATATGTGATTGATATGCTAAGAGGCTTGTTTGGGCTCCCTTGGGGTTCCCTATTCGTCGTGTCACGTCTAGGCCCTAAGCTTGGGTTGTGACACCACTACTACACCACTATTTCAACTTCATTCAACCTAAACCCCAACCTAGCCAACCAGTGAACTTCTCTAGAAACCTCTTTGTTGCCAATATCAATATGAGCTAGACTCTCCTTGGACACTCTACTTTGAGCATCAGCCACCACATTAGCTTTTCTGGGATGGTAATGCACACTTATGTCATAATTCTTAAGGAGTTCTAACCACTTTCTTTGTCTCAAATTAAGATCTTTTTGTGTGAACACATATTGAGGACTCTTATGGTTGGTAAACACATCAACATAAACCCCATACAAATAATGACACCAATTTTTCAATGCAAACACCACGGCCGCCAATTCAATTCATGGGTGGGATAATTTTGCTCAGTTACCTTAAGTTTCCTTGAGTCATATACTATAACCTTGCCATTTTTCATCAAAACACACCCCAAACCAATCCTTAAGGCATCACAATAAACCACAAACCTTCTAACACTTCCGATAAAGCCAAAATA